>PVJI01011374.1:0-56455 GCA_004026765.1 Micronycteris hirsuta | reverse complement strand
TTGAACTGTGCATCTGATAGGTTGGCTATCTCTTGATCGGTTAGCTCTGGGGTTTTGATCTGTCCCTTTCTTTGGGCCATTTTTTTCCCCCTCGGTGAACCTGTTACTGTAAGGGGGGCGGAGTCTTGGGGATCCCCTGTGCAGGGAAGTTCCCGGTAGTTGTGCTGGGACCGAAGCCTCTGGGGGCGGGGCCTGAGTGTACAATGGCGCCTTCTCCGCTCTCCGCTCTCACACCGCCTCCTGCAAGCACTTCGGGCCCCTTTGCGCTGACTCCGGGGGTCGCTCCGGGGTCGGTGGGAGCCGGGCGCAGACCGAGCTTCAGTCGATCCCTGTCTGGGTATGCTTCAGCCCCGCGCGGGAACCGCCCCTCCAACCACGGACCTGCCGTCTGCTCACCTGCTCGCCGCGGGGTCGCCGAGCACTCTCCCTTCGCTCTGCACCTTCTGGTTCACCAAACTTGATAAATGTATCTTCTTTAATTCCTTGGTTGTCAGACTTCCTCTCAATATGATTTTCTGTCAGATCTGGCTGTGTTTGGATGTGTATATTTCTTTTTTTTCCCTTGTTTGGTTGTGCGAGGTTGTACGGTGCGTTCACCTATGCCGCCATCTTAGGAAGTCTGGTATGTTCTTTATAAGATCTACTGTCACTCTGTTTTCCATTTGACCAATGTTGCCTTGTTTTCAAGATAGCCAAGCAAACAATGGGTTAAGGTCTGGACGATGATACCCAAATGAAACAATAATTCTTCTGTGAAAGAAGTAAAATAACTTCTTTCTCCATGCTACTTTCATGAGAAAGTCTACAAATATTTTAACATCCTTTCCTATTGTCTCACAACATTTATGGATTCAGTTGTCCCGGTCAAACCTGAGGGAAGGCAAGGTATTGTTTTTTTGTAAATCATTGTGAGATTATGCAAAAGGAGAAGAAGTTAGAATTATGAGAGAGTTACTGGCAGTTTCTGAGTAGCACAGGAAATTTATTTTAAAATACAGGAATGAAAGAAACAGTTTCTTTAATTTCTTACCATGGAGATGGGAGGCAAAAAGCCCTAAATTAGAAACGCAATCATGTAGTGACCAAGTAAAGATATAGAAACTTATCTCTTGGAAGAAAGTGGCAACTTATTCTATTATCGTTATTTTTCACAGATAAAAAAGAATCAGGATGTGGTCATGTGGCTTGCTTAGCTTTTGCAGACTTAGAACATACCCTGTTTTCCTTACAATAACTTATTTTTGCCAGTCTTTTAGAAAGTAAACTTTTAGAAAAATGATATCTCACAAACACATAGCAAAATGCAAATATCATACATGTGCAGCTCAATGAGTTATCACATATTGAAAACACCCATGTAATGACCACCAAGGCTAGGCTGAATTTTTAATTTTCCATTTTTTGTTGCAAGTGAAAATGTAGACTTCAACTGTTTCTACACCAGTTGTCAGAAATATACTCTGTTCTCAAACATGTAATGTGAGCAACAGGTACTTCTTATCCTAGCTGAGATTCTTTGAAGCTGTGAAGAAGGATATATTCCAACCTACAAAGCTTTTCCAAGCACCATTTTTCCAGGACAGAACAAACACTTCATCATCAAGGCAAAGAACTTTACTTGTCACATGGTAGACCATTGGATCTGAATTCAAATCTAGCCTCTGGCAAAGGTTGAATGGTGATAAAATCAAGGATGTTGTAATAATTATTTATGTTATATAAAGTAAATGTGAAAACACATTTCACAGAACCTGGCACATGATTGATGAAAATTTTCTTTCTCTCTTCCTCCAAGTTTTAGATATTGGCTAACATTTAAAAATACTTGCAGTTCTTAACCTTTTGCAGACAAGAAACAATTTGATGATTACCATCAGAATATTCCCCTGGCAGAATAAATTACTGTGTGCTGGACCTCTTTCCCAACACCCAAACACTTTAATTCCCCCTCCCCCAAATAAAATTAAAATGAACAAGGAGACAATACAACAGCGAAGGGGCAGTCTGGGAGCTATCTGGAACTCGGGAAGGGCAGTAATACTCTTTGCCTTGGTGAAAATGGAGATTTATATTATAATTTATATATAGTATTCTCTGAATATCCACCCAGCCAGCAACCAGGGGCTCCAAAGAACTGGGTGGTGCCACCTGACCACCTTCATCTAACTGGTTTCCTTTACACTTCCGCCAAATAATGATGCAAACCACAGGTTTGCAGAGATCTCCATTCTTTATAGTTTCTCATTTCTCTTCTGACTCATGATAAACCTGTGATTATTCATTCAACATATTGAGTATACACTAAGTGGCCAGCCCTGTCTGTCTGCTGTGTTTGGAATAACAGAGTTCACCCTTTAACAAGTACCTGAGGGTTGAACTGACTTTTTAATCTTTCAAAAGTACTCCATACACAATGCTGCTATTTTAAGAAATAAAAATTTTATTTAAAAACAATATTTAAAAATTTTTAAATCATCTGAACATCTAAAAATCTAATGTGATCGTGAATTTCATTTTTGTCTATTTTCTTCCTGTCCTTGTTTATGTACATATATAATTTTGACATGCTTCATTCATTCATTCATTCATCAAACTTGTATTGAGCATGTAATATGCCTGGATATAATAAAGACACTAGTGACATGGATATAGTCAAAACAGGCTCCATTGTCAACGAACTAATAGTCTGAGAAGGAGACAGACACCAACATGGCATGGGTATTGCTATACATAAGGTAACAAGACCGCAAGGAAGCACAATAGTCATTAAAAAGAAGGCTGAAATAGCAAGTCAAGTCCAGGAAACTGGAAGCAGTTTCACAGCTCTGGAGTTGAGACATGTAGTGGCAGAAGAATAAGGAGAGGAGGCTGCAGTTCTGTGCAAAGCAAGCATGGCTCATACATGGGGTGCTCACATCATTTATCATCCCAACTTCGACAGCTCTGAAAGCAGAAGGGGTACTTATCATAAGTATGTCAGAAAGCAGGACTGTCCTGGAAAAACTAGGCCCTGTGGTCACCCTAACAGAGGCCACATGAGACTTGCCTGGCTTCACTAAGGAAAGAGGAGGGGCTTATCCCCTCAGCTGTGATCCAGGATGCCAAACTAGGAAGTTTGTCATATAGAAAAGTCATGCGATATGAATTTGAGTAGCATCCAGGGAGCGCCCAAATGTAAAATAGTCATCCAAGAGTCCCAAGTCAGAGGGAAAGGCAAGGAAATTTGCAGATGATGTGAGTGTTTACCTAGAAGATCCAGAGAACTGGATGACAAATCAAGACTTACACTGTAGGCAGACATGAGATCCACACGCAAAGATAAGTAGCATTCCTCTTAGCCAGCAATAACTGAGAAAGATCCCATTCTCACTAGCAATGGAAACTGTAAAATACTGAGGGACAAATAGTCTTTCTCATAAACTACCAAGATTCTAAGTTTGTTACTGTTGCACAGCCTAATTTATTCTGGTTGACATGATGAGGCAGGGTAAATAACGTCCCCAAACCATATAATACTATCCAGCACAAAGAAAATAATGGGCTATTTGTCCACGTGTAAGGAAAGCTTGCTAAGAGGGACTAGGGATGAGGGGAAGCCAATTCTAAAATAGCACAGTTCGCGTAACATCACTTACATGAACCCCTATCCCACACGTCACCAGTGGCGACTATGTTAGACAGTGTAGTGCTAAAGAAGCTGAAAAGAAAGAAGTTCATGTAAGAGAGCGAGAGAGCCCTGGCCAGCATGGCTCAGTGGCTGGGTGTTGTCCCCTAAAGCAAAAGGTCAGGGCACGTGCCTAGGTTGCAAGTTTGGTCCCCAGTGGGAGCACCTGCAAGAGGCAGCTGATCCATGTTCTCTCTGACATCAATGTTTCTCTCCCTCTCTTCCCTTCTCTCCAAAAAATAAATATTTTTTAAAGAGAGAGAGCAAAGGAAAGTGGCTCAGATATGGCTGGGGGGGGGGAGGGGGAAAGAAAAACAAAACAAAAGAAGAAGGAGGAGAAGGAAAAAAGAACAAAAAAGATAGGGTTGAAGCCCCGGGGTGGGGTGGAGGGGCAGTCACGGTAACTGACCGAATCCTCAGGCAGGTGTAGGGATCCGAGAGCAGAGGGGCCTGTGCTCGCTTCTCAGGTGTGGCCGGTGTAAAGAGGCAACCAGGTACGTCTGTGACAGCCCCCAAGTCTCCCACTTTCCCTCACGTCTCCAGAATGGCCCAGGAGCACACTGGTTTGCCAGGCCCTCCGAGGGGTGATGATGTGGCTCAGGGAGAATCACCAGAGTGGGGAGAGGGTCGCTGCCGGTGCTGGACTGCCGCCTGGAGACGGTGGGAAGGCGGACAGAGCAGTGGATTCCAGCCGGGAACCCAACAACTCCACCCCGCGTTCCCTGGGACTTAGATGCCAATCCAGGGAGATGGAGGGAAAGGGGAAGTTCTGAATTCAGAGACTTTAACAGAAATAATATTTAAAAAAAAAAAAAAACAGAAGTAAGCTTATCTGCAATCTACTGACTATACTTCTGCTATCAGGAAAAAAATGAAAGTTTAAAACAGACATTTAAGTTCAGTTCTAGGTTTTTAAGTTCAGTTTTGTGAAATGAAAACAGCTCTGTCGACCCTGGACTCTTGAAAGCAGAGCAATAACTACCAAGAGGGTGAAACAGTTTCTCAAAGTGCAGCCAGAGCTTCCAAACTGTCGGTTAGAGTGGCCTCCGCCAAGGCCCCGTGCCCAGCCCTGCGGAGGGAATATTGACATAGGAAGAGCCCCACGGCCTGGCCTTTGTGTACTCAATTGATTCTGACCTTGGTTTCTCCACCAGACCCCCAACACCTTATTTCTTCTCTGCTGTGCTCGTGTTGACCTCTCGAATTAACAGTTCCTTCCTCTTTGTGGGTGCCCTTGAAAAAGCAGGGAATCAGTGGGGGCCTTAGGGTTGCCACACGGCTGGAATCTAGTCCCTAAATCCAGGGGCAGTGAACAACGGAACAGAACGTCTCTGTCGGCTCTTCGTTTGATTTGACTGGCTTCCCCCACTTACAGGGCCAGCCTGGAGGTCCCCAGGTTTGCGGCTGGTTGTTTTCTCCCTGGCGTAGCCCTTGCTATGACCTCTTCCCAGGACGGGACTCCTGGGGTGCCGAATTCCAGGGGGCACTCCCTCTCAGGCCGCTCCTGAGAGCAGATGCCTCACTGCTTCACCCTAGCCTAGGCCCTGGTGCTTCTTCCACCTGGACATACAACTCCTTTCTACCCTGGCCCCACCGTCTTTGTGGGCAGCCTCAGTATCCCAGGTCTCTCCTCAAAACACCCACGCCTCCCAACCACGTGATTGGAACGATGAAGAAATTGCAAAGTCGCAGCAGGTCTACCCTGTGCGTGTCCACTGAGCAGGACAAGTAGAAACTGCCAGGAGAGCTTTTCCCCCCTTTAAATTGCAGATTTACAGCATTGGGGGCCTAGAAGAGACTTTACTGATCCTATAATTTGATGTGCCTGCTAATATTCAGGATTGTGAGGCTTTATGCTTATTGGTTGGTTTTATTTTGGCTATTCTCAGAAGGGCTATTGACAAAGGTATTCTGGTGGTTTAGAGAGGAAAAGTCACAGTGAAATCCATGTAACCAAGTCAGCTAAGACTGTGGCCCCCAACGATCAGTGACACAATAATCAGAGCGCTGGTGATACAAGTCACAGCATATCGTGGGACAGTTTACATTTCTGTGGTTGGATTTAAGCAAATGTCTCCCTGCCCTTAAGGATTGGATGGGACCGAAGTAACATTCAAAATAAATAATACCAAGTTAAAAATGAAATGTCATGAAATCTCCATAGGATCAGTTTGAAAGACACCACAAGTAAAGTCAAGTAGAGGGTGTAATTCTACACCCAGGCTACATTAGACACTGACATACTATTGCTCAGTGAGTCTAACATAGTAGTTTTCCTCTGAATGCCAGCAACTGGGCTCTATATTTAGCTAAGTTTCCCAATCCTAGGAAATCCATTCGAGCATGACAGTAATGAGTGAGCACTTTTTTAACATCTTTCTACTCGGTATATTGTAATCTAATAATATTAAGAACTTACAACCTTCAAAGCATTTTCTAGGTACTTAACTGTTCTTCACCATCCACCTAAGTCTAAAAATGTCAGGACATTTTATGGGCGAGACCTGATACCAGACATTAGTGAGTCATCATCAACAGGACAATCATTCTGTCCCCAGACTAGTGACTACTCCCATGGACAGCTTACTCCCTCTGCCAAGAAATGAGTCAGTTAACTAATCTGGTAGCAGAAACATCACTTTCATAATACAGTTTTTCCCAATTCATTCTATAAAGACTAAGATTCATCACACGAGGGCCATCAAACAGAAATGTTTGAATTTAGGTTTATGTGCATTTCAGAAATCCATGTTAAGTTTCTCAACTGCATAAGTTTATTTTCCACTTGTTCAGATTTCCCAAGAAATGTGACCTTTTATAAATATTTTAAACAGGTAATTTAACTCAGACAAGTAAATAAAACTAGTTAAATAAAATATAAGCATAATTAATTTTAACAAAATATCCTTAAAGGACAGTTCAGAGAAAAATTATTTACAAAGGGGGCTGCTAGTAATTGTCAAGTAATGAAACTATGTGTCTTCCAAAATTTCTAAACTGTACGTCAGAGAAATTACTAAATATCCATCTGTAAAATTACCAATAAATTGATCTAAAGATTATTGTTCAGATTTTACCTAATAAAACACAGTAGTGCTGTTGTTACTGGAGTTTTTTGGTGTGATTCTAGATGTACAGAATGACACAGCTTCTTACGTAAATCTTGCTGGTGTTTCAATTCCTTTGCAGCTATCAAAATTATTGTCAAATTATCATATGACTTAACATAAATTTTAAATAAAGTTAGCATTTCATTTATAATGTGATCCTGGAGAGTCTGCTTATTAACGACAAATCTGCAGCATCATGAAATTAAATATAAAACACCACAATCTTATTTATTAGCCATATAGCAAAAATTTACTGCCTCCTCTTAACTACATAATTTTTCATCTAAACCAAAGGCACATTCAGCTTAATCATCAGAAAGGTAAAAGACAAAAGCTCCTCTTGCCAAGAGCGAACAGGAAAATGGATCAGAAAATACTGATTTAATACCAGGAACCTAGGTTCAGGCGGCCAGAAATCAAGCACAAGAGGGTTTCTGTTTTGGGGGAGAGCGGCAACTCCTCCCTCACACTTCTTATTTAGCATCAAGCCTTATGTTAATACAAGACTATTAAAAAATTTTAAAAGCAATCCAAAAAGGTCAAGAGAAAGTCTATGACATAAAATAGCATTGTTTCTCTCCTTTTGAAATCAGAGCAAAAAATTGAAGATGAGAATGAAAAGCTCAATCGGTTGACTCAAGGGCAAACACTTGATCGCCAGGTAACTGGAACATAAGCTGAATCAGTTCCGAGTAGTAAATTGGAAACTAGATTTTTTTTAAAGACACCTCTATCACTGATTCAGTTGCAGTGGGCTTTCTGCAGGTACTGGGTTGGTGCCACTGTGACACGGTTCCTCTCGAGGATCAGGGTTTCTGTCCTGACAACTGGGACTGCTTCGGCTTTCCTTTGGCTGTGTCTGTGGCAAGTCCCTGTGTCACTCTGGCCAGGTAAATGCACATATCTACACCTCATTCTGATTTCCTATAAAATACTGGTCTCCCCTGGAGCTGTTGGAAGTATTTATTAGACAATAATTGTAAAAAGCTTTGCAAGCCTGATGTAGCTGTTGCATGCTAAGTAATAATGATTACAAATGAGGTATCCTTCCAAAGAAACTACTCTGAGGTTCATTTGAGAATGACTGAGACTCAGAAAGAAACTTTGACTCAAACGTTCTTGAGCATCCAGGGGTTCAGGGAGAAAACTCTCTGTACCTCATTTTAGAAAGATCCATGGGAAAGAAAGAATATAAAAATAATTATTTATACCCTAAATAATGATGCTTTCTGCTAATGCCAGTACATATGCAGGTGTGTGTGTGTGTGTCTAATTAAGACTAGATTTTAATTAAGACTATATTTTTAAACTTCATTTGGAAAATTTACTGGTTTTGACCACATCAGGATATGAGAAATTAGTTCAAATAAGATATGATTATTATCACAAGGAGAATATCAATATTAATTAAGTCTGGTGAGAGAGATCTACAAAATAGTTTGGAATGGAAGGAGCATGGACTTTGGAGTCAGACAGACCTGGGTTGAAAAACTGGCTCTGCCATTTGCTAGCTGGGTGGCTTTGGACAAATTACTTAACCTCCTGAGTCTCAGTTTCCTCGTCTATAAAACAAGTAATAATATCTCTGTTAGAGGGCGGCTGTGAGGATTAAATGGGATTTCATTTAGAAAAGTACCTTATTCCGAGGGTGGCTGTCCATCAGGCACTTACAAATAGTGACTATTCTTTTTCAGCTGAATCCTGTACCTAAGCGTGAACCTGTACCTAAATAATCCCATTTGAGAGAATTTCGTCTAGTGGTTCATTGGCACTTCTACAAAATCAAAACAGATCAAGACTTCCACACTACAAGTGTTACAGATGACTCTTCAGGGGTAATTGTTCTTTTCATGATAGATTTTAAGATTATATTATTACTTCATGCATTTTATACAGCATATCCATTTTATATTTTTTTCAAAGCAAATATCATCCTTATGTCTATGTGAGTATATAAATATACCTGAGTATAATAAAGATATATAATTGTTCTTTTTTTATAGAGAATCACTGGTAGCTTGTGGACTATTTCACCTATTTTTAGGAAGTTAGCAATGAGAAATCTGAGCTCTCACCCAGTCTAATCACTTCCCTTCACAGGTGAGGAAACTAAGGTCCAGAGTTTGAGTAACTTGTCAAAAATCACATAGCACTAGTACTGAGAATAAAACTTTAGTCTCCTGACTATCAGTCCATTGTTCTTTTGGTGCCTTTAAATATAACTTAAAAGACAATACAGCATACTGTTGCTTTAGAGAAAAAAGAGAGATTAGAGAATCAGAGATTAGAAACCTCTCCAAGGGAGGAATCATATGTTTTTCATTTGTTGTGCATAATGGAGTTCTTCGGAAGACTGAGTGTTGAATACATGCATTTCAAATGAATTAATGGGTTTTTCTTAAGGCTACAGTGTGCGTGACTTTTGGGAGGGTACCAGTTTAACAAAACTGGGTTTTGCTGCATATAATAGTTAGCAGCCACATCACATCTATGATGGCATAAGCAGATGAATAATGGAACAGTTATCTGGAATTTTTTAAAAATGATCTGGCATTATATAAAGTAAGACTGACTGCTGGCATGGATAACCCATATTAAAAGTCCTTTTTCTAAAGAGTGAAGATTATGTTTTTGTTCTTAAATGGAACAATAGCCCAAAAGTTTCTCATTTCCTTCCCTATCTACATTGAACCTTGACCTGTGTCTCTGTGAGGTCAAACATCTTGATGAAAACTTCAAAATAAGGTAACTATTAAGAAGTTGGTATAATTGCAGCATAAATGAAAGAATCAGCTTACAACCATAATCAGAGAACTTATATTATATTTACATAGTAAATTTACATAATAAAGCCATTCCAACTGTTGCAGTATTGCACAGCCATTGAAATTCATGATCTTGAAGATAATGTGGCATCATGGGGGGAAATGTTTTTGTTCGAATATTTCACTAGGAAATCAGTATTCATGGTCACATAATTTTATAGAAAAAGAATTCTGCACAGAAAATGGCAAAAAGGAAATATACCAAAATAATAAGAGTAGCTGTGTTAGGGTGGTGGCAATGTGAGTGCTTCTTTCATATCTCTGGTTATATTACTTCTGTAATGGAAAAAAAAATAACAAGCATTGTACAAAGAAAATGAGATCTATAAAAGAAAGTATAGTAAATATCTGTGATTCACTGCAGTCCCAAATCTTTTGAAAAAACTACCCCACATTTTTCTAGTTCTCCACTGTGTGAATTCTATCTTCCAGAAGTAAATGCTAAAAGTTAAAATATCCTAATCTCCCCTGCCTCTTTCTGAGTCTAGGGTGAGGTTCTATAATTCAGTTGCTCCCTGCAGTTGCTCCGGTCAGAAACTGCCTGAAGAAGAGCTAGGGTCCAGATATCCCTTCTGCTGGCAAGAGTGGTTTCAGTGCCATGGTTCTGGGGACAGCAGTGGGAGTGGCACTGTCCCCATTGCCAGGAAGACAGTTTGGTTCTGGGGTTGGTGGTGACTTGACCTAGAACCTAGAACCTGTTCCTCCAGCCTTTGCAATGACTACTTAGACTTTCAAATCTCCCTTTATAAATCCCTTCTCATTTAAATGACTTGGAGTTGATTCTTTTGTCTATATCTAAGAATGCTAACACATTTTAAAAAGGCTAACAAAACTGGACCTAACTAAAGAGATCATTCTGCACTTCAAAAGAACACTGTGATCAAATAAGAGACCTAACCCTGACCAGTGTGGCTCAGTTGGTTGGGTATCATCCCATAGCTAAAAGGTTGCAGGTTCGATTCCCAGGCAGGGCACATTCCTAGATTGCGGCTTCAATGCTCATTCTGGGTGCGTGCAGGGAGGCAACCGATCGATGTTTCTCCCACTCCCTTCCTTTCTCCCTTCCTCTCTCTAAAAGCAATGAAAAAAAGAAATGTCCTCAAGTGAGGATAAAAATTAAATTAAGTTAAAATTAAAGACCTTATATCAGGTCATTTCAGGCAAAGCACTGGAGAGTTGGTATGCGACCCTGCAGCTCTCTTCCGTGGCAGCAACCAGGCGGCCGCGTGTCCCAGGTGAGGCAGCTACAAGATGTCAGATTCCCCATTAGCCCGACTACTGGAGAGACTGTGGGAAAGAGCTCCCCGGCGATCCAAATAAAACGTGTGATATAATCAACAAATAAATTTCTGTTATGTTAGGAGATTCGGGAGTTAATCTGTTATCACAGCATAGTTTAACCTAGCCTGATTAGTACGCAATATCTAAAGTGGGATGTGTTTCATGATCCAAATAAATGTGTAAGTTTAAAAGCCTTGTATGATTAGAGAACATCATATCTGATAAAGGTAAATCAAATAAAGAATGAAGTAAAGATCTATTGTTATTTTGCATCAAGAAAAGATATCTGGGTTTGCCAAAAAGCAAAAACAAAAAAAAAGTAACATGTTATGAAGAATCCTAAATATTTAAAGATTTTGAAAACAACAGCTAAGTTATGCTTTTCAGTTCTCACAGTAAAAAAACTAGAATTTGTGTGTGTGCACAAATTAATTTTCTTAAAATAACTCCCAAAGCAGTATGCATAATAAAAAGAAAACCATATTTATGAATTGTGAAATTTTTGATCGTCTGAAGAGAAGTGAGAGAAAATTGCTTCCAGCAAAACTGAAGAAGATAGGAATGCAATGCCCTTTTGCGCAGACTCATCTTGCTTGCTTTTGCTGCACTTTTCCTTTGCAAATGTCTATTTTGGCCTGTAAACTACAACAGTAGTTTTTTCTGCTGATTAGTAAGTGACCTTTATTTCATAAGATGTATGATGTTCTTTCACCTGAAATAGCTGCTTATTTTCTACGTATCCACTATAAACCGCACCACCCTGTCTGCACTGAGTGGTACAGGCCACTGGGTGAACACTGGCGGGGGAAGCACCATCCCAATTCTGTTGTTCGAATGAGCCCAGGGTTCCATGTCCTAATTCGGGTCGGCCAAAATGTCTGTTACATTTTTTCCGTACGATGGCTCTAGTAGTGTTTAGTTGTCTTTAACATCATTCGAAACAATTTTGTTTGATTGTATCATGACAGCTGTCATGTCATCATGCATTTTTAAAAACTTATCAAAATTGGTGAATTTTTGTGCAGCTATTTTAATATTGAAGATGGAAGAAGATATGCAACATTTTCAGTGTATTATGCTTTATTATTTAAAGGAAAGTAAAAATGCAACTGAAACACACACACAAAAAAAGACTTGTGCCGTGTATGGAGAAGGTGCTGTGACTCATTAAACATGTCAAAAGTGGTTTGTAAGGTTTCTTACTATGATTGACATTTTGGCCAAATAATTATTTGCTGTGGGGCTGTCTTATACATTGGGAGATGTTTAGCAGCACCCCTGGCCTCTGCCCACTAGAAACCAATAGCAGGAGATAGCCGACATACTCAAAATATCCAAATCAATAAAGTTATTGGTGAAAATGAAAAATGTATCTTTTATTTTTTTTTAAGATTTTATTTATTTATTTTCAGAGAGAGGAGAAGGGAGGGAGAAAGAGCAATGTATGGTTGCCTCTCACATGGCCCTCACTGGGGACCTGGCCCGCAACTCAGGCATGTGCCCCGACTGGGAATCGAACCGGGACCCTCTGGTTCCCAGCCCGCGCTCAATCCACTGAGCTACACCAGCCAGGTGAGTATCTTTTATTTTATGGAAAAAAACATACAGACTTTTTGGCCAACCCAATAAATGATCCTCTACTATGTCTTAAAGACTGTGAGTGCAAGGGGCTTTTGAAAGAGTTGGGGTTTTTATTTTGGTTTGTCTATAGTGCAGATCAAGTAAGAGAAAATGGGATTAAAGTAGGAGAGATTTCTATTAAACATTAAGAAAAACTTCCAGAATAAAAAAAAAAAAATACTGGAATAGATTATTGAGAGAGAATACCTGGTCATTTGTCAGGCACACCATTAAGAAAGACTAACTTTTCTTAAGGCAGAAGATTGGGTCAGATACTCTCTCAAAGACCTTTCCAGTTCTGTGGCTTCATGATCATAAGACTGACATATCATAATTCTCTTGGCTTCTCTTGTTTTCATTTATATCATTCAGTGTCTCTTGTATCTGCCATTGACTAGTGTTGCTGGAAAATGGCCTATACCCCTTCCCTAGCCAAGTGAACGCACACATGCACACACACACAACTGGAAGAGGAGTCAAATAATTCTTCAGTAATCCCACATTCCAAACTGTAGAGGAAAGAATTCACCATTACCTTCCTTATTGAACTGATTCATCTCTGAGCATGGTCCATGAGTATAGGCCTCACTGATCAGACCTTGAGAGTGTCCCCCAGCCGATGTTCCCTTGGCAATGGAAAATGTTCTCATAAACCCTTGTCTCTCATCACGCCACCCCCTTCTCTTCTGCTATCACTGTGCTTTTACTTACTGCTTTTCACCCCTATGTGGTCTCCAGCCTCCCTCTCCAGCAGTCACCCTTCCCCAGCATTAGCAAGTGTTTGTCCTCCTCCTGTGTCCTGGAAACCCTCTCAGCCCCTGCCAGGGTGCTATGAGTCACACTCCTTCCTCCTACCTGTTCCGGCTGCTGGGTGGGAGAAGGTGGAAGCTGCATATCCTGCAGGTGGAGATGTGGTCCAAAGGACATTGGCTGAAGAGATTTGTTTTCTCTTTCTCCCCACCTCCTCCCACCACCTCTGCGTTGGCCGTCATTGAAAAAGCTCAGACATCTTGCATCAGACTGCTCATCTCCTGCCAACGGCCCCCTACAGGTCCGTATATAGAAGTCATATTCCCCTTGCTACTATAACTTAGGAACTTATTAACCAAACAAGTACCGCTTTCCTCTCAGCCTTGTGTAACATTGCAAAGCCCTCTTTTATTACCTAGTCTGGGGACTAGCCACTGCCCTCTAGTATGAAAAGGCACCCTCACCATACACATAAGGTGTTATGTAAGCTGCAGAGGTCAGCAAGTTGTGGCTATGACCCGTGAGCCGAATCCAACCTGCACCTGTTTTATGGGGCACATCCATGCCCGTCTCTGCTCATAACTGCTTCTGCTCTAATTATGATAAGGTAATAATTACTCTGTATTAAACAGTACCACTCTACCTAGTCACTCAAGCCAGGAACCTCGGGGTCATCTTTGGTTTGTCATTTTCCTTAACACTCCACACCGAATTAAACAGCAAGTTGTCAGCTCTTCCTGGAAAAATGTATGGTAATTCTAACAGTCAGAGATAAAAAGTTAAGTTGACACTTATATTCCCAGGCTGATTTAAGAACCAACTGAGAGGAAGACACAGAGGTCACAGAAATGGAAATCAAAATATTGCCTTTATTGGTAATAGCGCTAACACTGACAGCTCCTTCTTCTACCTGCACATGAATGAATCCTAATACCGTGACCCCACAGCCAGCCAGTCACAGATCTCCCTGTGCAGAAGAGAATGCCTGCCCTTGTGATACTTACCAGCATGGAGGAACAGGGCAGAAGATACTCAATTACACATGCAGCAGGCAGGCAGATCTCCAACAGGAAGAAGGGAGAAAGGTGGGGAGCCTATGGCATCACCCAGCACTGCTGGACGCGTTCTGGGAGGAGTGAGTGATCATGAGGAAAGACCAGGAAGGTTACCAATAAGTCACAAGAAAGAAGATTCCCTTCCACCAACATTCCCCAGGTTTTTGTTCTCTTACCCAGTTAAGCTTGACCATGAACTAGTGGTGTGGCTGCCCTCCTTGGGAGACAAGGTTAACAATCTACTGGAGCAATCCTTGCCCCACTGTCAAAATATTACTCCCCCCAACACCGACCATGGCTCTTCTGGGATGCTGGTAGGCAGCGCTTTATTTTTAACCTCAGGAGGATCATCAAAGGTTTGGCAATGAAATAAAATAACAACATAAATATATTCTGATCATAAAAATGCCATCAACGTACAAAGTCTCGAATTTGAATATTAACTGCCTTTTTCAATGGATTTTCCTGGGAGGAAATTAAAGTTAAAAATAAAATTTCATGCAAATTAGTCCAAAGATTTTGGAGGTCAAAAGAATTAAAGGTCAAAATGCTATTCACTTGCACTTGTGAGTTAAAGATCCAAAAATCCTGTCTGATTTCTTATTTCTGCCCACTCTCAGCAAAAGGGGTCCTTGCTGTCAGGTAGAGCTAAGCTGTCTTTGGTAGCTGAACCTGGGCCCTCTTCTATGGGATGGACACAGGCCCTTAAGGGAGCATCCTGAATGCATCTCCACTCTCCTGTGTTTAAAGACTCCGAGACTTACCAGAACACAGAAGACTGTCACAGTACTGGCCCCGATCCAGCAAACCTAGGAAACACATAAGTAAAATGATGTGTCCGGAGCCCAGAGTCAGTGTCGCCAATGACTCCAGTAGAGACTCGGTGTACTAGATGAAAGGAAACCTCTTCATGAGGCCAGTGAGTGCAGGCTAGTTAGCTGAAGTTCACAGTTTCTGAATTCACACTGAATCTGGTTCAATCTCCCATCTGGTAGTTAATTCTGACACCATGTGTCTGCATACTGTGCCCGGGGGCGGTGGCAGTGGCACTGGGGATATGCATGGAGCCTTGTTTCTAAGATAGTAGCATTAGAGACGTTACAATCTTCTTGCAAAGTTAGAAATTTGTGTTGGTGGCAGCCCAAAAAGCCAGGCTTTTTTTGATGTGCTCTTGCCTTCCTAGTTATTCATAACCTCTAATTTTCCATTCCCTTTGAGCCCCATGTTTCTGGCATCCCAGGGCTGAACCGAATGCAGGCCTCATCAACAGCCCGTCAGCAGGCCCCCCAGTCCTCGGTTCCAGGGGGTACTTTCCATTGCCTCTTGCTATGAAATTGGTTAGAATTATAAAATCTGTCTAGAAAAGAGATTCCTGAACTGAATTACTGTTTTTGCTTCAAAGCTTGTGTTTCTCATGGTCTGTGGGAATCTTTTCCTCTCCAGTGGGCTCCTCGGTTCACTGCCTTTCCTACACTTTTAAATATTCCAGGCCTTGGATAGCATTTATTTCTGGAACATTTTTAACTAAAGTGCTAGTATGTGCCTCTACTGCTTCATTTCCCTCTGCCATTACCCTGCTCCTTCCAGAATGACTCAGGTGAATTTAAGTAACCTACTTCTTAAATTGGTTACTTTGGTTTTCTAACACACAAAGGGCTGGAATTAAGAGCCTTTTCAAAATTCCCCTTTGCCTTCTAGCCCAGAAAGTAAATTGTCTAGCATATGCCTTTAGATGCTTAATGCATAGAGGCCCACCTTACCGAGACATAGGAAATCAATAAATTCTAAGGCTACTAAAAGCTCCACTGTCCAAACAGATCTTGGCCCCTTTCTCCCACCCATGTCGGGTAGTCCCACCTGGAAGCTGTTATTCCATCAAACCAACGTCCAGTCTGAGCCTAGACTTAGTTGATTATTGTCAGAATGCCAATTTCATGAATTTCCCCAACACGCACCCTAAAGGCACAGGCAAAACCTGCTTGCCACCTGCAATAACTGTCTCCAAGTCTTACCCATAGAACGGTTATTTGAGTACTTTGTGCTTTTCCCCTCTAAAATCAATCCAGATTCTTTGTGACCACTCGGTATAGCCGCCCAGTCCTCAAAAGATTGTTCCCCGATTGCTCTTGCTACGGATTCTTCATCTGCTCCTTTCAGAGGGCCTCTCGGTTCGCTCCTGGGTCTGGCTTCTTAGGGACGGGGGGATGAATTCAGTCAGAAGTCTTACTCTTACCTCTTTTCATTTGTTTTTTAATAGGCCCAGTCAACTACTACTAAGCCTGTAATAATTAAAACATCTTTACCTTTTCTGATACCCTCTTCATGAACAACTAGACCTGAGTACAATTCCTGTTCCTTCTGTGCATATCCACTCTTGCCTCCAAGAGCTCGTACTGATCTTCCTCTAGGTCCTGTCTCTACACTAAGGTCCTGTCTTTCCACTGTGGACTGAATGGGGCCTTCCCAATTCATGTTAAATCCTAACACCCAGTGAGATGTATTTGGAAGTGGGGTCCTCTGGGTTGATTAGGGCATGAGGGCAGAGTTCTCATGAATGGATTAGTGCTCTTACGAAAGAGCCCCCAGAGGTGTAGGGATCGAGTGAAGAGGAAAAAGGACTCATGGACATGGACAACAGTGTGGTGAGTGCAGGGAGGGAGGAAGGTATAATAGGGTCAAATGGTAATGGAAAAAATACAATAAAAAAAAAATTAAAAATAAATAAATAAATAAATAGAAGAGCCTCCAGAGAGCTCCCATTCCTTCCACCATGGGATGTTACAGTGAGAAGACAGCTGTCTGTGAACCAGACACTGAACCTGTCAGCACCTTGACCTTGGACTTCCCAGCTTCTAGAACTGTGAGAAACAAATTTCTGGGGTTTCTACACTACCCAGTTTATGGTATTTTGTTATAGCAGCCTGAATGGACTAAGACAGTTTCCTAAGAAAAGCTTACCTCTCTCTGTAGCTAATCATCGTGTCTTCCTTTCGTTTGATTTCATTCTTCTGCTTCCTTTACTCTTACAGTCAGGCTAATGCATAGCTTTCACGTTACTGTAGTTCCTCCTTGATTTCCTGAGGACACTATTGCTGGGGTGTGGGGGGCAAATAGAGAGCTCAGGCACAGGCCTTTGAGTTGTTTTTCCGCCTCACCCCAATAAATTTCTTACTCCCTCTAAGAGTTTCCATTCCTATGTATAAGTTTGTAAATAAAATTTACCATCTCTTTATGGGAGATTTGCAGCGTGGGTCTCCCAAGTCTAAAGCCATGGCTAGAACTTGTATAACAAATCCAGAGCTACTAAAGGTCACGTGGTAGGGCTGATTCTTGAGTCAATGGACAAGCCATATAAATGTTAGTTGTATCACAATTTTCTCTCTTAGGCTCAAAACAATATAAAGTGGAACAAAATCTCAGGCAGCTGATCCAACACCGCCTGGAACTGGCAATAATTTAAAGCCAGAACCTATCTACCATTCAAGCCATAATCATCTCTGGCCTTGATCACTACAACTCATCTACCCACCAACATTCTTGCCCCCCAACAGTTTATCTGCCACATAGCTGCCTGAATGATCTTTTAAAAACTTACTGTAAGGTCAAAGGACACTGTGAAGAAAGTGAAAAGATAACTCATAGAAAGGGAGGTTTTTGCAAATCATGTGTCTGATAAGGGCAGGTACCCTGAATATATGAAAAACTTTTACAACTCAACAATGAAAAGACCAATAACCCAACTTTAAAATGTGCAAAGGACTTGAATGGACATTTCTCCAAAGCAGATATACAAATAGCCAATAAGCATATGAAACGACTCTCAACAGTATTGTCAATAGGGAGATGCTAGTCAAAACCAAAATAAGATATTTCACAACCACTAGAATTGCTATAATAACGAAAACAGAAAATAACAAGTGTTGGCAAGGGGGTGGAGAAAGTGGAATTTTCATACATTGCTGACAGGAATATAAAATGGTGCAGCCACTTCGGACATGAATTTGGCAGATCCTCAAAGAGTTAAACACAGAGTTGTCATATGACCTAGCAATTCTACTCCTACATACACACAAGAAATGTAAGCACACTTTCATACAAAAACTTTTACTCAAATGTTCATATCAGCATTATTTATAAAAAACAAAAAGTTAAATAGCCCAAATGTCCATTAACAGATAAATGGATAAACAAAATGTGGTATATACATACAACTGAATGTTGTTTGCCATGAAGAGACATGAAGTAGTGTAACATGCTACAAAATGAATAATCTAAGTGCGAAGATTAGCACTAAGATTAGCATAATCTTATGCTAGGTGACAGAAGCTAGAGACAACAGGCTGTATGATACTGTTAACAAAAATGGCACCAGATATTAGACCTTGGTCCTTGTGTTCAGCTAAGAAAAGAATTCAGAGCCAAGGAACTCAAATACAAGTGAAAAGTTATTTAGAAAGTTACAGGGGTAGAAGAAGTGAGCCATGGAAGAAGGGGGCCACCTAGGCAGCGTGGACTCAGGAAATAATTTCAGAGACAAAAGAAGGGCTCCTGGAGCTTAGGAGAAAGAAAGGTAAAGCTAAGGCACTTGGAGAATGGGGAAAGAGTGGGTGAGAGAAAGAAAGGCAGAAACAGAAAGAGCCGAATCCTTGATCTTAAGGGCTTTTATCTGGAAGTCTCATGGAAGGATCTCAACAGAATATCTATCAGCTTTCCAGGTGTGTGCTTTCAGGGTCATGGTCTCTACTAATTGGTCAGCTCCAAGGCAGGGGATTATTAGTCATGGCAGCTGGTCCTGATGTCAGCTGTGGCATAGTCCCACTTGGCCTTGCTGCTTTTCTGGGCCTGGAGTTGAAACACAACTGAGGCCTAGATGTTATCTCTCGTTTCACTAAAGCTCTGTCTCTATGGTCAATAGACCTGAGGCTTTGTTCCTAAGAGTATTTGATGTGGGTCATAAACCCATTGTCGGAGGGCTTGATGCTTAAGGGAGTGGTTGTGCAAGGCCTTGTGTGGGAGTCCTATGAGGCTTTTCTTCCACCCCCTTGTTCCTCCTCTAAGGAGGCCTACTGCATATCTAGCGGCGTGCCAAGGGAGAAACATCAGGGGAGGGTCTGAACCGCAGGACCAAAGAGATATGAAAGGGGGCAAGGTCCCACCATAACATTATTCGTCGCTAGGCACCTGGGGCTTTCCATCCAGGGTAACCTTCCGTGCCTGACCTAGTCCTACTCTGTGCATGTCTGTGTAACTGCCTGCCATATCAATTCCATTTAGGTGAGATGTCCAGAATAGGCAAATCAATAGAGACCAAAAACAGATTTTTTGCCAAGGGCCGGTGAAATGGACAAGAGGAGTAACTGCTAACAGGTACAGGGTTTCTTTTGGGGGTGATGGAAATGTTCTGGAATTAGTGGTAATAGTTGCACTCATTGTGAACTGCCAAAAAAACAATGAACTGTGTACTTTAAAATGGTGACATTTATGTTATGCGAATTATATCTTAATTTTTGAAAACACTAATAAAGAAAAAATACTTATGATCTTCCACCTGTGATGGCTTCCTATAGCACTCAGAAAAATCTAATCTTACTTAGGCCTGTAAGGCCCTCTATGATGTGACCCCCACCCGCCTCTCCTCTCGTCCGCCGCCACCCCTTCCACTCCCCTTTCCTCACTGACTTGTGCTGCAGGCTCACTGGCCCTCACACTCCTAACTCAGGTTTTACGCTTAATCTTCCTCCTGCTTAGAGTATTCTTTGCCTTGGGCTTCTCGTGGCTGCCTCTTTCTTATCATGCAGACCTCAGATCAACCTCACCTCCTCAGCTAGAGACCTTCCTCACCAGCTCCATCACTGTCTCTCATATCACCCTGTATCATTTTCCTCACAGCACATATCTTGTCTGAAATTATTTGTTTATACATACATTCTCTGAGAACAGAGATTTTATCTGCCTTGTTCATTGCTATCACCCCAGTGCTAAGAAGGATGTCTGGCACAGAGTAAATTCTCAAAAAACAGATTTCAAATGAGCCAATGGGACCTAATTTGTGTGCATTGGAAATTTAGACATTTTGATGGCATTTGGGGTGCTGAGAGCTACACCTGGTTTTGAATGAGAACCACAGAAACTCCATTGCTGGACATCCTGCGGCCATGTGCATTGCATCTAGTGTAAGAAACGGGAGGTATGGGAAATGTACTGAACCTCCCCGCTTTGCTGCCCAAGGGAAGCAAATAGGGGAAAAAAGAAACCTACTTCAGGAAGGAACTCTTAGGATGTTTCCCTCAGCCTGAATAGCCTAATTTGAACTGAGCATGGTAAATAGTAGGGGTCTGTTAGATGGGTCACCCCTGGGTCCTATTGTTCAGGGTCACCTAACAAGGGTTTCCCTGCCACGTGTGTTCTACTCTTCTTCAACTACCTGTAAATCACTCATTCTCACTTCTGAAATCTAAATACCTCCTCCCAACCCCAGCTTTTCTCCTTTGTCCAAAATGTCATCCACACCCAATGTTGACTCAGTCTTTGGTATTTTTGTGCATATGTGATTTCCCTATCCACGTGCATTAAAATTTGAATTTTCTCCTGTTAATCTGTCTCTGCTGATTTTATTGAGCCCAGTTAGAAGAACTTCAAAGGTGGGAAGAAAAGTATTAATTTTTTTTTAAGCCCCCACAGTGTTACTGGTAGAAGGGGGCTCTTGCAGTATCTAAATGAAAAAAAATTCTTGAGACCCACACAGGAGGATGTGGCTCTGCGGTATGGTTTACCGATGGTGAACAATTAAGGGGGTTCCCCTTCTGACTTCCCAGTGTCCCGTCTGTCTCACTATAGAAAAAGCCCAGTCTTGTCTTCAGTGTGGCCAATACAAAGGACACTGCCCGGAGTTTGTGCTTCATATTAAAGTATAGTCCAGTCCCGCATACGGCTAGCTTAACATGTACTTCCAGTTGTAGTCCATCGCTGTGCTGTGGTATTCAGGCTCCCTCCTGAAGGCCATGGCCACGTGGCTACTAAGGCCACGTGGCCATGGAGAGAACAAGTGCACGCACCATGCAGGTATGGGTTAAAGCAAGAGACAGAGAGCTTGCTCCTTCTGGAGCCCGCGCAAATCTGCTGTGTGCCCTTTGTAGCTGCTAGACCCACATGGTTGTGTGCTGCTGGGCAAGAGAGCACAAGAATGCGCAGGCGAGTACATTGCCTGGTGGGGGGTGGGTGGGCGGGGAGAGAGAAAGAGTGTTTCTTTATTCCCCTGGGATTATATCACCTTGGACTTGGGATGGGCCAGGTGCCTTTTTCGAAATGACCAATCAGGCTGCGGACGCATCCACCCCCCAGTTAGACCGACAGGCCTCTGTAGTCCAGCACCTCCCCCTGCGCCCTGAAACAATCTGGTATGGAGAGGGGGAGGGTGGAGTGTTAATTCTCTTGGCAGAGCACAATGCTGTGGTCCCCTGGAGTGTGAAGCTATAACTTTCTGGCTGAGAAAGCAGGCTTCTGCTTCCCAGTTTTTTAAGATCAATGTCTAAGTCTCTTTTGCTCCCCTTCTCAACATCTAGGTAAACACCAATGGTAAAAACAGTACCTCACCATCATTTCAAAATTACCCACAGTCAACATTTTATAGTGTGAAACGCATGATGGAACTGGGCACGCTGGGGAAGATCAAAGGGAGGATGGCAATGAGGCAGCCCACTGAGGTGTCCCTGTGACTTCAGCTTAGCTCACCTTCTGGCCTTGTGCCTTGTTCTTGGAAAGAAGCAGCAATAAAGAGCAGAGCCTCTGAAAACCGCAGAACAAAAACCACATCTGCTTTGGGGCCCAAGAAGAGGGTAAGTGGGGAGAAAAGGGTGACATGACAGCTATTAAGTTCAATTAAGGAGCAAGTATGAACATGCCCGTGTTGGAGTGAGGGGGGTGTGAGGGCAGTGAGAACCACAGGGATGGCATCAGGAGGGCAAGCGGGGATGCAGGAGCCAGGAACATGCCGTGTGAAGCGGATGCCCTGTGGTTTCTGCGAAGGATCTGAGGTCTGGGATCTCCACGTTTTATTGGTGAAGACCAAGGCACATGCTGCTGTTTCAGCAATGCGAACTAGGGATAGCGCTCATATTCCTTCATTCAAATGAGGAAAATATTCTATTTTTATTCTGAGATGATATGAATCATAGATGACATAAATTAAGTGGAAGCAACATTAGGGGAACATCTGTCACTGTATATTTTACCTTTAAACTAAGCCGGGTGGAAAAGAATGTAAAGATAATTTAGGTTTACATTATCAAATGAAAAGTAAAGTTTACTGAAATAGGAAAGAAAAAGCTTGGAGGGATGAGAAAGTGAGGTGTTACACAGATACTGAAGACTGGTTTAGAACAATAACTGACGATGTGAAATGTGGAGAGTAGAGTTTTAAGCTGAAAAAAGATAAGGCTGTATTTAAAATCAGTTTGAACAATTACATGCAGAGTTTTGAAAGTAAGTGAAAGTGACTTTCAGAAAGTTTAAATAGAAGAGAGTGAACAGAGTGTGGGGTGGCCCGGCTTGCCCAGACACACTGAGGTGATATCTAGGGATGTCTTAGATCATGGATTAGACACATTTCAGGTTAAAAGAAGGAACCTACTGCTGGCTTGCACAGATTTGAATTTCCAGAACAGCCTGCTGGGTGGCCTCCCCTGTCATGCCATCCCACACACTCCATAGCTTAAAAAACCAGCCCGAAGCAGGTCTTTAATCACTATAAAACCTGCACTGCCTTCCCATGTCCTAATAAATCTACTCTGAACTCTGCCTGGCTTCCTAGCCCCACCCTACCTACTCAATCTTCCTTCTCGGTTCTCTCCAGCACACACGCCTCTCTCAGGCCTGTCTCTCCACTTGTCCTGGCTCTGGGCCTTTGCCCCAGACGCTGCCTTGGTCTGAAATGTATACTGTCGCCTGTCTGCCTAGCCAAATGCCACTCTTCTGGCAAGGTTGAACTTACATTTCAATTCCACCGTGTGTCTTTCTTTTTTTTTTTTTGAATTTATTTTTATTGAATGTATTGGGGTGACATTGCTTAATAAAATTATATAAGCTTTCAGGGATACGATTCTGTAATGCATCATCTGTATGTTGTATTGTGTGTTCACCACCCCAAGTCAAGTCTCCTTCCATCACCATTTAACCCCGCCTTTACCCTTTTCTACCTCTCCCCACCCCCACTTTTCCTCTGGTAATGACCATACTGTTGTCTGTGTCTATGTGGGGTTTTTTCCTTCTTTTCCTAATTCCTTCACTATGGGTCTTTCTTGATTGCCCCTTTCTTTGAACTCCCCAAATACAATTGCTCAATTATATACTAGCATGTATTATTCACTATTCTTTTACATGTATTAGCACCAGGAACAAGAGGAAAGAAAAGAGAGAGAGGAGTGAAATCCTCATTTGAGATTCTGATTTGGAGGTGGGTGTTGGTAGAGGATAGAGGAGGAAGAGCAGACGGATCCCAGAAGTCCTTGGTGTAAGAAAGGAAGTGGGGCCTGTTGTAATGAGCATCCTTCCACTTCACTTTGCAGTAACATCTGAAGTTTTCAGTTCAGCACCATGAGGAATGAGAAAGGTATTTGGATGTTCCAGATAACTGAAGCTTAGCGAGCAAATTCTTGGGCTCGATTCCAGATCTGCTGAATCAGAATCTCTGAGGGAAGGGCCCAGCAACCTGATTTTTTAGTTGCACTCTAGGTGATTCTGAAACACAGTAATAGTATTAGAGAACCATTGCTTAAGACCTTAAGAACTTCAAAATTGCTCATTATTTGGAACTATTTCTATAATATATTACATACTTCCTTGTCTTTTGGAACAGAACAAACAAAAAGTGCTTCCTTCTTGTGGGGCCAAAGTCTCCATGATGAACATTATTACTTCCTGCCCGGTGCCACTGTAACAGGCTGCACACCAGACAAAACACTCTGGCACCACCCTGCCAGGTCACCTGGTCACCTCACACAGGCAACGAACGGCAACTGTCCTTTGGCTCCACCCAGCCCTGATCATTATCTGTCCTCTAACAATCCTGGAGGGGCTCTTTAACATGAGGCTTTATGAAAACAATACAAAGACTATTGCAACAGATTGAATTACAGTGTAAAAGAAAATGCATGCAGGTCACTCATTATACCCACTCCTAATACTACAGAACAAACACTACACCGAGGCATTCCGGTGTCCTCTTTCAGTGTCTCCACTAAAGTGGACATTGTCTAGGCAACTCTCAGGAAATGATTGTTCTCGACTGAATTCCACTATTTGTATCATCCAGGCTTACTGATCCTCCTCCAGATAACACACTCCATTCTTACCACATCTGCCAGGGAACAACTGCTGCCTTACTAATCAGTTAAAAGAACCCTTGAAATCTGCATTTGTAATTACTCAAAGTTTGGATTTTACCAAGACAGCTCTCTGAGCAATGGCTAGGAGGGGTTAGCTTTCCTTAATACCCTGTGCTGAGCCTGCCACCAGCTTGTTACTGCTCGGGAGCAACACCTTTCCCACACCCACACCTTTGTGTGTGTCTCCAATCAGCGTCTCTGTGCTCTGCCCATATTGAGGTTTTCAGTGAGATTTACATCCAGCTGAGTTCCTTTGGGGAAGAAATAACTTCCAGATTGAGTCCAAACTGAATATAATTTCCTTGGAACTGAAGGTAGATGCATATGAGAAGTTGACAGATACTCCCGCACTGCCTCGGAGGGGTTTAACCTTGTTCCCCAGCAGCGGAGAGGGTGCTGCTTTCCCCACAGCCTCACTGGCAGAGACAGAATGCATTTTCCCTGTGGATATCTTAGTGACCTGCGCCAGCTTCCTGCAACAGTCACCGTTGGAAAACCTTCAACCAGCTCCCTTCAGTTGCCGACCCTCCCTCTTGGACACAGTTTTATTTTCAATTTAATTCAAAAAAATTTGAATTGAGAACTTCCTTTGAAACTAGTTCTCTCAAGTGTGAAATCACAAAACTTGAAATCTTGCTATGGTATTTGAAATGACCTCTATTCTTTTTCTGTCTGAAGACAAGTCAAGAGTTTTAAAATCAGAAGAAAAGACAGTTTTAAATGATCCAGCTCTGTTTGCGTGAAGAGTTTGTAGTTGCATGGTATCTCTATCCATATCCTAAGACATCCCTTTTATTTCCATTCATAGAAAAGCACTGTTATTTTGGGGGTCAAAAGGTTCCCTTATCACACAGCACTGTCCTATTTTTCATTTCTAAGACAGCTAAAGTTCAAAAGTTAGTCTCTAATGCAGGATGATAATAATGGTGGAAACCAGGGTGGGGAGAAGAGGTGTATGTAGGATCTTTCCTTATCTTCCACTCCATTTTTCTGTGAACCTAAAACTGCTCCCCAAAACAGTTTGTTAATGTTTTAAAACTTAAAAAAAAATGGTCTATGTTATAAAGTGCTGTTTTTATCATTGAGACCTGCATGTACAGAAAACAACAAAACGTTTTACAAAGCACATACAAAGAGAAGACACTCATTTAACATATTAGAATGGTGTTCTTTGGAGACAGTGAAAATGGGTGTGGAGTGTGATGACAAAATGGAATTAACAAAATTAGAGAGGGACATTGCACGGATCAATGACGATAGCATGCCATGAACTGACTATGATCAAATCTATCCCATGAAGTTAAAATAAAAAACAGTGGTCCTCGCCTTGGCTGGTGTGGCTCAGTGGATTAAGCGCCAACTGAAAACCAAAGGGTTGCCGGTGTGATTCCCAGTCAGGGCACATGCCTGGGTTGCGGGCCAGGTCCCCGGTTGGGGGAGCTTGAGAGGCAACCACACATTGCTGTTTCTGTCCTTTTTCTCCCTCCCTTCCCCTCTCTAAAAATAAATAAATAAATAATTAAAAAAATAAAAGTAGTGGTCCTCAACTTAGGCAAGAGGGTAGAATTTAGAGAAATTTAAAAAGGCACGCATGCTGCAGCCCCATTTCAGACCAGCCACATCAGAAACTCTGTGCTCAGAGCCCAAGCTTGTGCATTTACAAAAATTCCTGTATTAATCTCATCATCCATAAATGTCCAGAAATCCATATTGATATACATGATTGAAAAAAATAAATGGGAGAAAAAGCAAATCTTCCTTCTATTAGACACCCAAATTATTTTTGTAGATACTCCCTCTCCAGGAGGTGGAACTTAATCCCTTTCCGCTACGGCTATGGGCTGAGTTTAGACATTTTCTTCTAAAGAACAGAATGTAGGAAAAGGGGGAAAGTTATTTTACAGTGAAGAAAGCTGGCAAATATGACCTAAACTGAGTGGTCAAGGTTAACATTACCAGTAGTAAGTCATATTGCCAGCAGATCCCCCTGATGCAATGTGATGAGAATGGTACTTCACTTCTATGGCCATCCTCCCCAAAACCCATAACCCCAGTCTAACCAGAAAAAAAAGTCAAATTGAGATGCATGGTACAAAAAAGCCTGACTAGTACTTCTCAAAACTGTCAGGAAACTAGCACTCCTCAAAAGAGTAAAAAATCATAAAAAATAAGAAAAGCCAAAAAAATTGTCACAGATCAGAGAAGGACCAAGAAGACTTGATGACTAAATGTAATGTGGTATTCTGGATGGGATCCTGGAACAGAAAAAGGACATTAGTAGAGAAACTAGTGAAATCCAAATAAAGTCTAGAGTTAGTTTAGTTAACAGCAACATGCCAACCAGTGTTGGTCCCTTAGCTGTGACAAATGCAGCCTGGTAACGTGAGGTACTAACCGTAGGGAAATGGGGTGAAGGGCAGGCAGGAACCCTCAGTGTTCTTTGTGCAACTTTCTTGTAAATCTACAACTATTCTAAAATTAAATCTTAAAAGAACAAAAAGGTTCTAACTTAGCAGGGACTTATAATGTAATTAAAACCCAGAAACCAGAAAGGAGAAACATTGCATACAGATTCAGCAGGAGAGGGGAAAATATCTATTTATTGTCCATAGGAGTTATTGTACACTTCCTTTTTAAAAACAATGGTGTTACTGAAATATTGTGAATGAAGACAGAAAATAGAGAGGTAAAAGAGAGTAAGAGGCAGGTCAGAGATTAGGGTAAAGGCTAAGGAAGCCCAAGTGAGAGGTCAGAGGCTGACAAGCAGGAACCACAAGGTCGGAGCCCAGAGCCAAACACATGGTATGGCCTTGACCCGTCAACACCTACTTTGCTCAGCACTGCGACCCATTGGAACTGAGCTCAGTAATGCAGAAGGAGACACTTTGATGTGTGAGGGAAGTCACTACGGCCTGGAAATCTCCATATCTCAGATTACCCGGGGCATAATCTGGATATCGGTGAGGGTGCAGAGCTGAGCTACTGAGGGAAAAATTCGGTTAAGATTCTGTTTGCGCTTTTCTGTGCAGAAGCGTCTCCACAGTGCCGTCCAGTATTCCACACACAGACTGCAGCACCGTTTTCCCTTTCGTGGACGGTGATGCTGTTGACCCATAACTAAAAACTACTTAGAAGAGACCATTACTCCCACCAATAACATGGATTTTAATAGATTCCTATAGCTTAAAGGACTACAAATGCTACTGTAGAGGAAAACATTACATAAGAATTAAAAACTTAGTTTATATTTACTTCCATGTTATAAACCGATTATCACAGAAAGTTGATAGTTTTAGAAAACCTTAGCTGATTTTATCATATCAATCCAGTGATAGAATGGGTATTATTCTATCTTACAAATGAGAGCACATGAAGATCTGAGGTAATTCAGGGAATGGTTGAAGGGCATACAACTAGTAAGTAGCTGAGAGAGGCTCAGACATTCAGAACCCGAGTCGTCCGGTGGCAGTTCTGGACCTGATGCTGGTCACTCCACGCCCTCGGCCTGCCCGGCACAGCCAGGTCCCTTTACAAGCTCAAAACTTCCAGCTTGAATGTGGTGAAGGTGGATTCCAGGACATTCTGGGGAAGTTTGTGCCTCTCACACAGTCGTCGTCATGTGTTGTCAAGTGATGGGAATTGGCCTTTTTTACATCCACAGTTCCATAAAAAGCACTGAGTTCCAGGGAAAGTGGAGGAGGTTTCTTACATAACATTTTTAATGCACGCAATGAAATGATATGGTGTTTGAGATTCTGAGCTTTGCTTTAAAAATATCCAGAAGGGATCGGAGGAGAAAGAGGATACCAACGACATAAGAATGGCCATACCTGTGTAGGAAACGGCACAAACACATGATGGTAGAAATTGCTTTTTAACGTAAATGTAGAAATTTAAGTGATGTATTCATAAGGCTTCATTATACGACTGCCCGTACTTTTATATATTTAAAATTTTACAGAAGAAAAAGTAAATATATTAGTAAACAAGTAATTAGGCATCTAAATGTTGAGGAACGTAACTAATTACAATAGTTGGGTAGGGTTACTTGTTTTAACACATAGCCCTTAAGAGTTCACTCAATCACAACAGAAGCATATTTCCCTCTAACGAAGTGATTCAAAGGGTTGTCTCAGCCTGGAGGGGTAGAGGCTCTGCTGCATGAAGTCGTTCAAAGAATTAGCCAGACAGAGTTTCTGTCATCTTCAACATTTGTCCTCTATAGTCACTCTGCTTGTCCCTATCCTGGCCCATGAGAAAAAAGGAGCGCAACGCCCATTCTCTTGAAAGCACAGTCCGGAGGGGCACAAATTACTTCTGCTGCATTCCATTAACTGGAGTCTAGTCACACAAAGCACGTGGCTGGCTGCACAGGGGTGGGCACTGTAGCTCATAGCTGGACAGGCATAACGTGTGGTTACAGCATCTGTGGAAGAAAGAAAAAACAAACTTTGGTGGAAAACTAGCTGTCTCTGCCACAACAGTCTAGCTTAGCCATTAACATACGCAGAGACCGATGTATCATAAAGCTTAGGAAAACTCAAACATCTAGGCATCTCGCCTGCATGGGCCTCTGCCAAGGTCCTGTGAGGGACCTGTATTAGTCACCAATTTCCATATAGCAATTTACTCCAGAATTTATTAGCTTAAAACAATACCTTATTATCTCAGTGTCTGAGTCTGGGATCTGGGAGCAGCTTCTCTGGTGGTTACTTGAGCGACTATCTCCCAGCACTGCTGCTGAGGTTGCAGTTATTTAAAGGCTTGACCAGAGCCGGAGGATCCACTTCCAATGTGACTCACTCATGTGGCTGTGGGCTGGAGACTTCAGTTCGTCAGCACACGGGCTTCCCACAGGGCTGTCTGAGGGTTTTCCAACGTAGGAACTGGGTTCCCAGAGTGAATGATCCAAGAGAGAGAAAGGTAAAGGTCCTAATGTCTTTTATAACCTAGCCTCTGAAGTCACACCACTTCTACTATATTCTGTTGGTCTCATGGACCAATCCTAATGCAATGTGGGGGAAGACTCACACAAGGACATGAAGACCAGGGGACAGGGATACTTGGGGGAAATCTGCGTAACAGGAGGCTGGCCACTACCAGGACTCAAAATATGTCCTCATGTCTTTGTAGCATTTGCAAAAGTAAAATATTTTTATATTCTTTTTCTTGATGATCTCGCTCTCACAACTGTAGAAACTTTTGGCCCCACAAAACATGAATCCTTTTCTTATATGAACTTGTTTGACAGTTTTAAAAATCGTTCTAGAACTTGGTAAAACTATTCTACAAACCAAATTAATAGTAACTAAATGCTGAAGAGAATGAAGTATTTTTTTCAAAATGTGTGTGTGTGTTTTTTTTTAAAGATTTTCTTTTTATTTATTTTTAGAGAGAGGGGAAGTGAGGGAGAAAGAGAGGGAGAAAAACAGCAATGTATGGTTGCTTCTCACATGGCCCTCACTGGGGACCTGGCCCGCAACCCAGGCATGTGCCCTGACTGGGAATCGAACCAGGACCGCTTGGTTCCCAGCCCGTGCTCAATCCACTGAGTTACACCAGCCAGGGCGAAAATGTGTGTTTTGATTACTGTTAATTTCATCTAGTTTGTGTAGTACTGATTTATTGTCAGTACTAGATGAGAAGCTGGAATCCAGATTTCACCTCTAATGAAATGGCAACCTTCCTTTCCTAAGAAGCGCCTGCTTTCTGGGCTAGCTTCTTTGTTCAATACAGTGAGGGGTTCCACTAACTAGTCTATACAGGTTTTTCATCCAGTTCTTTGAAAGTCTATGATTTACTATGTCTCTTTATGGCACAAATTTCTTATCCCTAAAATGGGGATAAACAATATCTACTTCATAAATCTGTCATGATGATTAAATGAGGTAGCCTACTTACAGAGCCCAGAATACACCTGGCAAGCAGTGCATGCCACATAAATATTAGCCATTTTTATTATTTTATGCCTGAAAACTAACCTGCCTTAAGAAGCCTGTTTTGAATGTTTTATACTATCACAATAACTTTAGTTTTCATTTCAGATGATTGTGAAACTTTATAAATTGGTAAAAGACGCTGTGAAATAATATCAAGGATGTGGAACAACTGTAACTCTCATACATTTTTTGCTGAAAGTATGAACTGGTATAACGACTTCGATAAAACATTTGGCAATATATCCACTTAAGCATATCCTGTGATAAAACAAATTCTCTCCTGGCTATACCTCCCAGTATAAATTAGGGCTTATGTCCACCAAAATGTGCCTATAAGAATATTTATAATAGCTTTATCCATAACAGCCCAAGCTTGAAACAACCCAAATGTCTTTTGAGAGTAAAACACGTAAAGAACAATATAGTCATTCAATGAGATGAACATAGCAATGAAAAAGAACAGAACTCACCAACATGATGGTGAGTAAAAGAAGCCACTTCGTTACGTGGAGTTCAAAATTAGGCGGACAGTCTGTGCTGACCAGAGGATACCGACCGGAGGTGGGGTGAGGGAGCCTCTGGGGTGCTGGAAATGTTCCACATAGTGAACCGAGTAGTGGCTACCCAGGTGAATGTATGTGTGAAAACATCCATCAAGCTTTAGATTTAGGATTTATACTTTCGTTTTAAGTCGTACTAAATAAAACACTTAAGTGGGTAATGGTATCGAGAAACACACTGCTTATATCACTGATATAGGCAAAGAGCTTCAGCAGCCATGATGCAGATTTAGGCAACTCTATTGACAACTATGGTCGCTATGCAGTAATTAGTGAACAATTAATTATTTATTATTCCCTTATCATATACCACCATATTAATTATGTCAACTGTTCATTCATTTCACAGATACTTAAGTGCTTGTGCTCTGCTAGGTGACAGGGCCATTAACGATGAACGAAGTAGACATAGCACTTACTTCCACAGACTAAGGTATATTGGGGCAAGACAGAGAAGAATATCAGGAGTTACAAATGCATGTCACAAAAGTATTGTAAGGAAGTAAAAGGTACTTCCCTGCTACTGGAAAGCAGAGGCACCAACCCAGAAGGGAAAGACTTGCTGAAGAAAATAAGACCTAAGTTAAAATCAGTCCTTTTAGAGCAGGAATAGCATGCTGTTCCACAGTTCAAAGAAAGTAGGACGTATTCTAGAACTGAGAATATGCCCTATTCTCAACTTCAGTATGGCTGGACACGAAGTGTCCTGGAGAAGAAGCAAGGGGTGCAATAAATGAGGCTACAGAAGCCAACCATGGGAGGCCCTGCAAGCCCTGTGACGGGGGTTAAGATGTTATTCTATGGACAGGGAAAAGCCATGATGTGGCATGTGTTCTGAATGTACTAGCCTATCTTCGATGTAAAGAATGAACTAGAAGGAGGAAAGATTGGAAAAAGAGGCTGTTGTGGTAAATAGTCTGGAGATGATGGTATCTAGAACTAAGCAGTGGAGAGGAGCTGAGAGACATTTTGGGAGTATAAGTGGTGGGACTTAGAGACTGGTTGGCTAGACAAAGGAGAGTGAAGAGTGAAGGTTGATACCCAGTTTCTGGTTTGAGCAATCCTGCACAGTGATGTCATTTACCAGGACAGGGAATAAAATGAAGAAGTAGTTTGCTAGTTTGAGGGACATCGATGAGGGGAGAAGAGGAAGCTAATGAGTTCCATTTTGTCCGTCCTAAGTTTAAAGTGCTTATGAGCCACTGCAGTAGAGAGAACTCAGAATGCAATTGGTGTTTAGGAGAGGTAACTGTCCTGAAGAAATAAACTTCTTGGAAGTCACAATTATACAAACATTAATGAAGGCCATAGGAGTAGAAAAATCTAAAATGACTTTTGAATAATATGTGGAGTAAAAAGAGAAGATTTGGTAGAGAACACTGAGGAATACTCATCTTTAAATGATCAGCAGTAGAGAAAGAAGGTCCCTCAATGGATACTAAGAAGGAACAAAGGAAAAAGAAGGAAATCAGAAGATTTTTGTATACTGAAGCTCAAAGAAGGGAGAGTTTTTGAAAAGTGTTAGGTGGGCATCAGAGTCAAATGCTGCCAAGAAGCTACATTGGGGAAGTCTTGGTGCGCTGAACAAAAGCAGCAGCAGAGGCGGTGGATGCCAAATTTCAGTGGTAAGTAAGAGCTATCGTGTCTGATTCCCAAACATCTACTCCCTCCCTGAAATTGGAAAATTCTATTCCCCTTGCAACTGACTAGTTTAGAAACATTTTAGAGTACAAATTAGGGATCACAGAGTACACACTCACTAGTGTAAGCAGAAAGGGATTTATTACAGGGTATTGGTTAGTTTACAAGTTTGGAAAAATGGTAATCACCCAGTGAGATAAGAATACAGTGTGCATGAAAATGCTAATGGGAGCAGGATGAAGAAAGGAATGGACATATCATTTGCCTGAGGAATGCACTGGGAAGCCACTGAAAGTATGTGATAAGAAAGAAACAAGTTCTACTCATGTTTTAGGAAGATATCATGTTTAGGCAGTATGAAAACATAAAGATCACAGGCTTTGAGACCTAAGTTTGAATCTTAACTTGTACTCACTAGCAGTGACATTGAACTTCTTTGTTTCTTGATGTCATCATGTCAGAAAAGATTGCAGGTTTGATCTCTGGTCAGGGCACCTATAAGAATCATCCAATGAATGCATAAAGGAGTAGAACAAGTCAATGTCTCTCTCTTTCTTTCTCTCTCTCTCTCTCCCTGCCTCTTCCCCTCTCTCTCTCTAAAAATCAATCAATAAATTTTTTAAATTATGAAATATTTAAAATATACTTCCAATATAATAAATATCCCCGTATTTACTAGTTAAGGGATATTCATAATACGGCTCTTCTTCATCAACATCAAGGAGAAAGAGGTGGAGCCATGAGTCAGACAACCCTTGAGAAACACTCTCGCCATTTATGACTAAGAATCAGTTGTATCTGATGGAACAGTACTTAAATGTCTTCAGGTAAAGGTCCTTCATTTCTCCTTCACAGAACTTTAAAAGAGAAAGTTTTCGAAAGGAATAATTTATTAAATTAAGAGAAAGAATTTTTCTCTTTGGCTCATTAAGCAATATTAACAAATAACATTAAGATAACATAACAGTATCTGGAAAAGAAGGAAAAATTGCAATGTGCTATGATGAAAACTTTCAATAAATGGGGCATGACATTTCATGGAGATTTTGCTTAAATGGAATCAGGCAGTAAAACAGTCTAGTCTTACAAGCCCCTCATAGCTCTATCAAAATCTGACACTGGGGAAAGATTCAGTCTTAGTATGGGCACGACCTCAAGTCTGTATATTCCATCAAGCATATGATTTCTCCCATGAAATGCCACAAATATAAATGATAAAAATTAAGTGATTCCTTCAGGCTTTTAGTGAACATGAACACTTATGAGATAGGTTGAGAAACAAAGACACAGGGAGGTCAGACAGGTTTGCACACTCACTAAGGGGCTGCTAGTATAGCCAGGGTGATTCAAATTCACACCACATTAAATGTACAAGAATCACTCTTTGGGGCAGGGAGTAAATTTAAAAATCTGTACATGCCAAAGATTGTACATCTATTAAATCATTGCACCTACCACTGCTCTCTGCTTTGATCCATACCTTAGATCTTCTTTATTTACATGAGTATATATAATATACCTTTTTAATCCAGAAGGTTTTGGCTGTATCAAGCTGAATTTTATGTGGATTACTTTATGTCTGTAATTTAACATGCTCATGTAACTACCTAAAGCTGTACTATCCAAAACACTAGCCATCAGGCACATACAGTTACTGAGCATGGGAAACGTGGCTAATCTAAACTGGGATTTGCTGTGAGCATAAAAAATATGTGAGATTTTGAAGAGTCAGTTTTTTAAAAATGGAAAATACCTCATCCATTTTATTATATTAATTGCATGTTAAATCACACTATTTTGGATACCATGTTTTTTTAGTAAAATATATTATTAAAATCAATTATACCTGTTTCTTTTACTTTTTAAATGTAGCTTCTAGAAAATTTAAAAGTAAATACATAGTAAGCATTATATTTCTACAGGATGGCACTAACCTAGAGCTTACCCTACACATATGGCTATTTTTAGGATCAGGTACATTCCAATTCAGACATACTGCTGATATAATATACATGGTATGGAACCAAACATTCACACACCATTTGAGAAATATCTTTAGAGTGTACATTCTTAATAAACGACACAGTGTTACATTACACCGTGCTAGAATAGGAGTTGTCCCATTCATGAGAGAGACTTTATCAAGGAATAGGTAGCTATGGTCCTATTTCCTTAAGATAGACACTGGTAAATCAATTATAAAAGGAATTACTCAATATGTACATATATTTGATCCTTGAGGGCGGAAGAAACAATTATGCAGATTCTTAAGACAAAAGTCATAGCTGATTAGACATTTTGGCAGGTAAATAATTACGTGTAGGAAGAGGAAGCTATGATATCTATTTTCTCAAAAAGCTTTGACCAACTTTTATGCTGAAAGAAACTAATAAATAGATGGGAAAAAAATGTGTCAGTAAAATATTTTAGTCAAGGATAGATGTATTTGTTATCTATTGCTGCCTAACAGTATTTTATAAACTTAGTGACTTAAAACAACACACATTTATTACCTCAGTTTTTGCGAGTTAGGTGCTGTACTGCAGCTTAGCTGAGTCCTCTGCAATCACAATGTTCACCAGAGCTGGATTTTTACCCAAGACTGGGAAGGATCTGCTCACTTGTGGACTGAGATCCTCGGTTTCTTGCTAGCTGTTGGCTGGAGGCTTCCCTCAGTTCTTTGGTACATAATCCTCTCTTTAGGGAGGCTCACAACACAGCAGCTTCCTTCTTTAAAGCCGATAAGAGAAGGTCTCTCAGCAAGACCGATGTTATAATCTTAGTAAGTAAGCCTATCCATGTGACCAAGTACATCCCATCATCTTTGCTGTGTTCTTCTGATAGAAGCAAGTCACAGGCCCCACCCACACTCAAGAAAGGGGGAATGCATAAGGACAAAATACCAGGAGGCAGAGATCATGGGACCACCTTGGAGTCTGTCCTACATAATAGGGAACTGGCTTAGGGATAAAAACTAGGGGGAGATGTCACAGTAAAAAACAATCTGTATTAGGACTATTTTTCTTTATAGCATTCAAGTGATCTAGAAGAGAGAAAAATCACAAAATTTCTGTTCTCAATAGAAATAAATTTCTAGATAGTAAGATGTCATGACACTGGGAACAAGTAAAGACTGGCCAATAAACACACTCAATGGGCAAAAACTTAGAGCTTTCCCACTAAGATCAGGAACAAGATAAGGATGCCTCCTTTCACCACTCCTATTCAACATAGTACTGGAAGTCCTAGCCACAGCAATCAGGTAAGAAAAAGAAATAAAAGGCATCCAAATTGGAAAGGAGGAAGCAAAACTGTCATTGTTTGCAGATGACATGATAGTATACACAGAAAATCCTATAGACTCCACCAAGAAACTACTTAACCTAATAAGTGAATTTGGCAAAACAGCAGGATACAAAGTCAAAATTCAGAAATCAAAGGCATTTTTGTACATTAACAATGAAATATCAGAAACAGAAATCAGGGGAAAAAATCCCATTTGACATAGCAACAAAAAAAATAAAGTACCTAGAAATAAACCTAACCAAGGATGTAAAAGACCTGTACTCAGAAAACTACACAACACTGAAGAAAGAAATTAAGGAAGACACAAACAAATGGAAGCATGTACCATGCTCATGGATTGGAAGAATTAACATCATCAAAATGTCCATACTACCCAAAGCAATTTATAGATTCAATACAATCCCTATTAAAGTACCAAAGACATATTTCACAGATATAGAACAAACATTTCAGAAATTTACATGGAACCATAAACAACCCCAAATAGCTGTAGCAATTTTGAGAAAGAAGAAAAAAGTCAGAAGGATCACAATACCTGATAACAAACTGTATTACAAGACAACTGTAGTCAAAACAGCCTGGTACTGGCATAAGAACAGACACATTGACCAATGGAACAGAACAGAGAGCCCAGAAAGGAACAGAAGTCTCTATGGTCAATTAATATTTGACAAAGGGGGAAGAAATATAAAATGGAGCAAAAATAGCCTCTTCAACAAATGGTGTTGGGAGATCTGGACAGTTACATGCAGAAAAAATAAAACTCCATCACCAACTTAAACCATATACAAAAATAAATTCAAGGTGGATAAAAAATTTAAATATAAGTTGTGACACCGTAAAAGTCCTAGAGGAAAACATTGGCAGGAAAATCTTAGACATTCCATGCAGCAATATCTTCACTGATATGCCCCCTAAAGCAAGGGACATAAAAGAAAGAATAAACAAATGGGACCTCATCAAATTAAAAAGCTTCTGCATGGCTAAAGAAAACAGCATTAAAATGAAAAGAGAGCCAACTATATGGGAAAACATGTTTTCCAGTGATACCTCGGACAAGGGTTTGAGCTCCAAAATATATAAAGAACTCATACGACTCCACTCAGGAAGACAAAAATTAAGACCCAATTAAAAAATGGGCAAAAGACTTGAACAGATACTTCTCCAAGGAGGACATACAGAGGGCCCAGAGACATATGAAAAGATGCTTATCATCACTAGCCATCAGAGAGATGTAAATTAAAACCACAATGAGATACCACTTCACACCTGTGAGAATGGCCATCATAAACAAATCAACAAACAAGTGTTGGAAAGGATGTGGAGAAAAGGGAACCCTAGTGCACTGTTGGTGGGAATGCAGATTGGTGAAGCTGCTGTGGAAAACAGTATGGAACTTCCTCAGAAAACTAAAAATGGAACTGCCTTTTGACCCAGCAATTCCACTGCTGGGATTATACCCTAAGAACCCTGAAATGCCAATCCAAAAGAACCTATGCACCCCAATGTTCATAGCAGCACACTTTACAATAGCCAAGTACTGGAAGCAACGTAAGTGCCCATCAGGAAATGAGTGGATCAAAAAACTATGGTACATTTACACAATGGAATTCTACACAGCAGAGAGAAAGAAGGAGCTCCTACACTTTGCGACAGAATGGATGGAACTGGAGAGCATTATGCTAAGTGAAATAAGCCAGGAGGTGAAGGACAAATACCTTATGATCTCACCTTTAACAGGAACCTAATCAACAAAAGAGAAAAGCAAGCAAAATAGAACCAGAGACATTGAAATTAAGAACAAACTGACAGTAACCAGAGGGGAGGTGAGAGGGGATAATGGGGGGAAGGGTTTTCAGGGACAACTATAAAGGACGCATGGACAAAACCAAGGGGAAGGGGTGGAAGCAAGGAAGGGAGCTGGGTTTGGCTGGGGGGAGACTGGTGGGAGTAAATGCAGACAACTGTAATTGAACAACAATAAAATAATTAAAAAACAAAAGAATAAAGTTCCTCATTACTTAGGAGAAAAAAAAAGACTGGCCGATCAAAATCGTGAGCAGCAACTGTACCAACATCATTGTCAAGCAGCATGTGGACTTACACCTGAGAACCAAGAAGACACAGAAGCAATAACTGGACATCTCGTTGAGTCTAAGGGCAAGACAAGGTGCCTCCCTTCAGGACCGTCATACAGTGCTGCCCAGGGAGGTCAGCAACAGCAGAGTAAAGCACGCTGGCAAGTCCCACAGCAAGAGAGAAGTGCGTGGTGAGGGTCCTCTTCTTAGAGATGCAAAAAACCTTCCGGCGAAAGGCCAGACAGGATAGATTCTGTGATCGCTTTAAAAAAGAGAGAAATAAAAAAGCATTTGTATTCAACTCAACCATTCAGGGGTATTTAATGTGCACAAAACTGACTAGGCCATAGTATATGGTTATCAAAGCTCAGAAAAGATAACTAATTGGTCCATTTCTTACAGATTGAGTTGATAAAAGGCGCACTTTAATACCCAAACTCCCATAAACTAAAGCTTAATTATGCTGTATTTTAGTGACTATCTGCTGTCAGTTGTCTTCAACAAATATTTATATAGCAGTTACTGTGCTAGGAAGTGCTCTAGGTGCTCAGAATACAATGTGAAGAAAAACAGGTGTGGTCTCTGTTCTCATGGAAATTGTAACAGTGAGAAAGATGGACAGTGAATAAATAGTTACACAAATAACTATGTAATTATTACTGGTGACGGTTATAAAGGACAAGAATAGAATGCTTTGAGAAAAATAAACCAGGAGAGTCCAATCTAGCCTGCAGAATCAGGATTAAAGAAAAAGTGGCATTCAAGCCAAGACCTGAAGGATGAGTGTCCCCACAGAGAGGTGGAGAAAGGACAGGGCAGCAGAGGAAACAACATGCAAGAAGGACCTGAGTTGGGAAGGAGTTTGAGGTGCAATGAAGGCGAAGGGAGGCCAGTATTGCTGGTGCATGGTGCCCAAGAGCTCAAAATGACAGTAGCAATCAGGAAGGACCTGGTAGACCATGTCAAGTTTGGCCAATGAGATGTCACTGAAACTTTTAAGCAGAGAAATCTGAATGTCTGCGTCCCCTCTCCTTCAAAATTCTTATGTTGAATCCCGACCCCCAAAGATGATGGTATTAGAAGGCAGGGCTTTGGGGAGAAAATTAGGTCATAGTGCAGACCTCTTATGAATGGAGTGTTATAAAAGAGGCTCCAGAGAGATCCCTAACTCTTTAGCCATGTGAGGACACAGCAAGAAGGCAATGGCTACAAACAAAGAAGGTGGATCTCACCAGAAACTGAATCCGCTGGCACCTTGATCTTGGACTTCCTTGTCTCCGTAACTGTAAGCAATACATTTCTGTTGTTTATAAGTTACCCAGTCTGAAATAGTTTGTTAGAGCAGTCTGTCTGGGTTATGACAAATGACGTAATGTGATTTCCCTTTAAGCCATCACTCTCATAGCATTAAGGATGGATTGGACTAGAGAAGAAGCAAGTGTGGACATGGGGTGACCAGTGAGAAAGTATTCACAGTTGTCCAGAGAGATACAATAGTGGACTAGATGAGGGCAGTGGCAATACAGACGAAGAGAAGAGAGTAAGTTCAACATACTATTTTGAGGGTAGAAGGAAAGGTCACTTATTGGGCATGAAGTACCCTTCACAGGGAGATGGAATTTTCAAGCATGATAACTAGGTTTCTGGCATGATAAACAGGGTAGACACTATTACCATTTACCGATAAAAGGAACAACTAGATGGGAATAGATGGGGAGAGGTTCAAGAGGCTTCAGCTAAAATATGTGAGATGCTCCTTCTCTTTCCTATGGCAGTAATAATAATACTAATATAATAATAATACTAATGTAATGATAATAATAATATTGTAGTGAATAGGTAAAAACGAACATGATTTTTGCTTTTCAATATAAAATTGCTTATTAGGAGGTAAAATATGTGTGCTATAGAAGTACACAACAACATTAAAGGGCAGCCTTTGCACTTTCCCTATCATTTATTTGTGAATGAGAGTGCTAAGGACACTATCTTCGTTTGACAACCTTCCTCATAACCAGTGCTAGCAAGTTGGGACCAGGCAGGTCCGGCACCCAGCAGGCGACTAACCTTTCACTTGCTGACACAGTCACCAGAAAGAAAAATTTTTGGAAATAGGACCTAACAACTTTTTCAGGGTTTGTGGAACAAAAATTAAGATCATGAATATCCCAATATTTCTCTTCTGAATACAATGGAACATTTTTGAGCTCTTGTCCAGTTGCCTGAGGATCGCAGGAGACTGTTTCTCCAAACAAGAATACAACTTGTTCTGCCAACATTATTATGTTTCATCGCCAAGGTGGTATCTGATTGTGAACATATCTTCTGTATTAACATTTCATAAAGTTGATTTATTCAAGTGTGCTTCTCTTTTCCATTTGGTTGACTCTCAAGTCAAACATTGTGAGGCTGCTAGGAACAGCACTATGTCTTATTCAGCTTTGAACCACAGTAGATATTCAATGAATGTTTGCTGAATAAAGAAATGAGTGTTTATTGTGTGAATAGCAAAATTCAGTTAAAATCAATAATGGCTCTAAAAAATGCAGAAATATGACAGTTGAATTCAATATAGACAAATGTTAAGATAAACATATTGAAAGAAAATGTCAGATTATACTAACGAAATATTGGGCTCTGAGCTACAAAACTACAAGCAAAAAATAATCTAGACTGTAAATAACTTGTTTAAATAAAGTATTATTCTACGTTCTCATTAGGATTGTAGCTTAATGCAGTACACCGTAAAGAGAGACTATACTCACCATAATTTTAGAAATGTAGTATTCAGATATCAAAGAAAAGTGGGCATTGACTATGAAAAGACAAGAAATTTGTGTGAAAAAAGTCAAAGAGTAAACATTTACAATTAGGTTTATAAAAATAGAAAATGGATTTATCTTAAATGCATCTATCTCTTTGGAAATTACTAGTCTATCAAAGATAACAAATTACTTTAAATAGTCATTCAGACTCTTTTTTTTTTTTTTAAAGATTTTATTTTTATTTATTTTTAGAGAGAGGGGAAGGGAGGGAGAAAGAGAGGGAGAGAAACAGCAATGTATGGTTGCCTCTCACATGGCCCTCCCGGGGACCTGGCCCGCAACCCAGGCATGTGCCCTGACTGGGAATTGAACCGGGACCCTCTGGTTCCCAGCCCACACTCAATCCACTGAGCTACACCAGCCAGGGCTAGTCATTCAGACTCTTGACATTGAGGGAGGAGGCCTATTCCATAAACTATAAATTGAAATAAAATTGTTTCAAAACTCTGATGAATGCTTCCCTTATTACCATTTGTATCCATAGTTTGGTTTCCTTAGCACAGTTAAACTGTAACCTGAGTGGTACGTGTTCAGTGATCCACAACAGGGCATTCTAATTTGTATTGTGCAATCATTTATAAACTTTGGATCCTATCCAATTTACATGTAAACAACACCAATGATGACTCAGGAAACCAGTGCAGAGTGGCTCTTTCCAGCAGCACTGAGGTTTATAGCCCAGCATTTTGTTTTTTTAAGTCTTTAAAGGCAAAGATTGAGTTGCAAAAGGATTAATTCACCACCTGCTCATTGACCTCAGCTTCAGAAACTGTTGTACATGTCTTTTTCAGAGGGGAACTTGAAGATGATGGAGCAAATCTGGGAGGAAGATTTGACTTTTACTGGGTAACCTTTTACTGTTTGATTTTCTTTACGTATTTTTACCACATGCACGTATTATCTTACAATAACTACAAGCCACAATTTTAAAAACAAAGTAAGTAGTTTTTTGGGTCTACCTTAAAAATAGTTCAGTATTTTTCCCAAAGTCCCTTGGAACTTATTGATATTCTTACTATAAAATTCTCTTTTATAATACATAAAAACAAAGCTGAATATATAGTTAACGGAAACAAGTTAATTCTCTGTATTCCCACAGTCATGGTACTAAAACTGAACTGTTCAAATCTCTTTTTATTTTTTTTATTTTATTTTTTTAAAGATTTTTTATTTATTTATTTTCAGAGAGAGGAGAAGGGAGAAAGAACAATGTATGGTTGCCTCTCACATGGCCCTCATTGGGGACCTGGCCTGCAACCCAGGCATGTGCCCCGACTGGGAATTGAACCGGGACCCTCTGGTTCCCAGCCCGCGCTCAATCCACTGAGCTACACCAGCCGGGACTCAATCTCTTTTTAATCAAATGTTTTTATCCTAACCCATCAATTTGTCGTTAAACCTGTTCAGAAGAAGTAAAATGGACTGGGTTGAATTGTTTCTTATTTCTTAACCTCCAAGCCCCAATGAATGTGCCATGGGCAGTGAAAACACATTTAACAAAATAGTCAGAGAAAAGCTGGACAAGTCATGAAAGGACTCAGGACCTGGGTGAGAAGGGACTGGCTGGGTAACGCACTGAGGTTAAGGTGCTAGGAAACAAAGTAGGCAGAACTCACCTGGGGTCCTAGGTCCACATCCACCCTGGAAGGGAAGCCCCAATCAATTGGCTAAGGTCATCTGTGCTCATCTGTGGCTGAGTTGTACTGAATTTATTAATGAAGAGTGGGCAAAGAGATCTAAGTCCCTTCCATTTTCCTTCTTCTTGAGGTAGGCCCACTTAGGGCTCCAAAGTCCAGATCCAAAATTGTTTTGGAGATGTCCAAATCAGAACCTAGGGCTTTCATTTTCATCAAAGTCTGATTTTAAAAATGTTTTCTTCCTTCAGCTCTATGTTGGTTCATAAAAACAGAACCAGTGAAGGAGAACTTAAAAACAACTTGCCAACAAAGCCATCTTTTTTCCTTTAAGAATTTTCAACATTCATTTACCTTGATGTTTTGGTGCAAAAAATTTTAGGGGTAGGGAAATTGTCCGGATGATTTATGTTAGAATATATAACCTCTGTACATAGTCCAAATCTCTTCAATTAGCCTTAGTATTTTATATTTGTAGTTTTCAACCAGAGTGGGATGGGCTTGGCCTGTATACAATAGTTTGGGAAATCTAACCAAATGATTTGAATATATGTACTCTGTGCCTGTTCACCTCCATTGTACACATTCACACACACACACACACACACACACACACACACACACACACACACACACATACACACCGGGGTCTATGTTGCTATGTACCAGATTTTACCCCATCCCCTCATCATGCATTCTCACAGTGGAACGACTCTTCCACCAACTGAACAGATTTTATCAAGCTCAATTTTCTTGAGGTGTATTAAAAAAAAATAGTCATATTCAATACACATTTTAAAATTACACATGCTCTCCCACCATGAGAATGACTGTTCTAAGTTTACCATTCAATTCTTCTGCTAACAGCACCCTTTTCTTAAACATATTCCTCACACCATTATGAAGAAAAAATTCCAATTTGTGACATTACAAAAGATGCTCTATCTTTTATAATGTCACATTGCATTGTCACAAATTGGAATTTTTTCATCATACCACCTAAGTGCCCATTTACAAATGAGTAGATCAAGAAACTATGGTACATTTACACAGTGGAATTCTACACAGCAGAGAGAAAGAAGGAGCTTATACCCTTTGCAACAGCATGGATGGAACTGGAGAGCATTATGCTAAGTGAAGTAAGCCAGGCGGTGAGGGACAAACACCATATGATCTCACCTTTAACTGGAACATAATCAACAAAAGAAAAAAGCAAGCAAAACATAACCAGAGACATTGAAATTAAGAACAGTCTAACAGTAGCTCAGTGGATTGAGCGCGAGCTGGGAACCAAGTGGTCCTGGTTCGATTCCCAGTCAGGGCACATGCCTGGGTTGCCATGTGAGAGGCAACCATACATTGCTGTTTCTCTCCCTCTCTTTCTCCCTCCCTTCCCCTCTCTCTAAAAATAAATAAAAATAAAATCTTAAAAAAAAAAAAAGAACAATCTAACAATAGCCAGGGCAAGGGGGAAGGGGACAATGGGGAAAAGGGTTTTCAGGAACCACTATACAGGACTCATGGACAGAACCAAGGGGGAGGAGGGAGGCAGAGAAGGGAGGAGGGAATGGAGGGGGTGGGGGAGGGGAGGGGATGCAGACAACTGTAATTGAAAAACAATAAAGTAATTATTTAAAAAGAAAAAGAAAGATGCTCTAATAAATTTTGGGTGAGTTTCTACATAAGTAACATTTGCTTATATAGCAATTTTCTACATAAGTAACATTATGACATTTGCTGCCACATTAAATTCACTTTTATGTTTTACCTTCTTAAAAAAATTTTATTTGCTTCTCACAAAATCGCATTTAATGTAGTAAGGCACCCAACAGTCTTTGGATTAAAACTGCAGGGCCTGAGATTTAAATTATAATACTCTACTAAAACAGTCACAAAATTATCAAATAGAATTTTCATATTTTAAATAATCATCTTTACTAAAACTACTCAACATTTATTATCTTAAAATATTTTAAAGCCACTTTTAGAAGTAAAGAAATCAGCACCTTTATTAATAACCCGGAGGCAGCTGCCACAGAGGCCTGTGGTGTGGTTCCCAGCACACGGACCCTGGAGTCGGGCTCCAGGCCGAACCTAAACTCTGCTACTTTACTTTCCAATTCTTTCTTGAGTTCTGTCACTTCCTTTTTGAATTCTAATTTATTTTGCTCTTTCATTTCTTATATAATTTTTTAATGTATTTTATTGCATTTTGAAACAATATAGTGCTTCAGGCCTGCTTTTTGGGTACATCTTTCTAGTACGCTTTTACTGTTATTTTACTCCTTATTCTTGTTCCTTATAATACCTGTATGGCATCAGACCTGTTGTTCATTGTTAGGTGAACTTAGTTTTCCTGAACTTTAAGAAGGAAGCTTAGTTCAAAAATTTTTATTTATTTCCTGTAGGCCATGGGGTTTGTTTGTTTTTGTTGTTTGTTTGTTTTAATCCTCAGTGATGTGAGAGAGAAACTGAGAGAAACACCTAGTGATTGGTCTCTTATACTGACTGCCCTAACCAAAATCGAACCCCCAACCTAGGCATGTGCCCTGACTGGGAATGGAACCCATGACCTTTTGGTTTACCGGACAACACTCCAGCCAACTAGCCACACCAGCCACGGCTGGCTCAAAAAGCTTTTATAACTTTGTTGGTTAAAAATACAGCAGCAGCTTGCTTTCAGAGGTTTTCTGACTGTTACCCTCTGCTACGATAGTTCAGACCTTCTCTTTCTTTCTTCACTGCCCCTGTGCTGCTGAATTTTGATTGTGCTCCCATCCTCGAAGTGAAACTGACGGGTTAGATTTGAGATTTTATGTGATTAAACCATTCCGGATCCTGTAGGCGTTCCTTTGAGATCCTGTCTCTTAGCCACCTAAGCTGTGTGACCTTGGACGATGTGCTCTGCTCTTCTGTGCCTTGTTTCCCCATTCATAATGTAGAAAATGTAATAGGATAATGACTTTTCATTCAAGGTGGTTAGAACATTGACACACAGTAATCACTTTTTGAATGTGTGTTTGATAAGTAAAATATCCATCTCCACTTTCTTTATGAACTCATCTTAAAATTGTAGAAGCTCTCAGATCAACTGATCACAACTATCCACAAGTGCTTCAGGAAGTCTATTCAAGTGTTAACCATAATGAAAGATTTAATTTACCGAGTCAACATACCTCACACTATTTTGGTTATTAATAAAAGATTCAAGAGAAAGAAAGCTGTTCACTGTCATCCTACAAAGAACACAAATGTCCCTTGTCTCTGGTGTTGAGTCATTTCTCATTACATCTGTTTCACTTTTTTTTTCCCCCTCCTGAGGTTGACTTTATTTGTACTTCTCAACACCTAGTACCATTAATAAAGGTGGCAAACAATCGTTTTAGAAAGGGCCTGGAAAAACTTTTCTTAAAGGTTTTTAAAGGCCCAGGCATTTTTAAAGGATTTTGGAATTTTCACTTTTTTATAGCTTATGATTACTGCTGTGAATTTACATTATCTATAGTAAGACCGTACCACTTCTTTAACCTGCTGAATCATAGTCTTTTCCTTTTTAAGCAATTTTACTTTAAAACATATGAGTCCAAAAAAAGCTAACCAGATTTTTGGAATTTAGGTTGCCAAAAAGTATTTTTCTACATCAACCTACGATTCATCTAGAAAAAAATATTCCACAAAAAAAGGATGTGGCAGGGGAACTCATTACAACTAAATGTTATGTGTGATCCTGGGTTGAATCCTGAACCAGAACATCTTTTTTCTTCTTTTTCTATAAAGGAAATTATTGGGAATATTGATGGAATTTAGATAATGTCTCTAGATAATAATTTTTGTATCAATTTTCCTGATTTAGTAACTATACTATAATTATCTAAGAGATGAACTTAAAATATTTGGGGTAAAGAGGAATCATGCCTGCAACTAACTCTCGAGTTCAGAGAAAGAGATCACGTGAAAGCAAATATGATAAAATGTCAACATTTGGGGACTCTCGGTGAAGGGGACATGGGAATTCTTTGTACTATTCTACAACTTTAGTGAAAGTCTGAAATTGTTTCAAAATAAAAATAGTTTTTAAAAGTTGGGGGCTATGAGCAAAAAGTAAGATTAATGTCTCTGAGGGTCTCTTTGAGCACTTACAGCATTACTGAATGCTACACCTGGGAAGTAAAAACTTTATTTTAACAGAAAAGTTTGGGGCTTAGAGTGCTTCAAACATTTGGCTAGGAAGGCCAGTACAAAATCACTCCCTAAAAAGTACTCACTTTAATTTTTGATTCAATATACTGCCATTCCATATTAGCAGAATCAGTGATATCCTAGTAAGCTAATAACTCAGGCTAAGGCCTTTTAAAATAGCAGGTACTATCAGCTTGGCAAAGATGAAGCTGAATTATCATGCTCAGTGTGTGGGGCAATCATGGTATTTATAATCTGTTGGTGGGATTTAGGCTGGTATAATCTAGTACAATCTTTCCAAGGAGCAAATCAGGTAGTACCACATTTTAAATGTTCATACCCTTTGACTCAGCAATTCTACTTCTAGAAATTTATCCTAAGGAAATAGTGGGCTGAGTGAACAAAGATGTATATTCAAGAATATTTACTCTGTCATAGCAAAAAAAGGGAGACGTTATGTATCCATCAGAAGATTAAATAAATTATGGTTTATCCACATAAAAGAATATCCTTCAACCATCGCAAAGTATGAGATAAATGACAGAGAGCTATGTCCCTATATCTTAAATGAAAATCAGGTTGCAGAATACTGTGTATTGTATGACCCTACGTATATTTACATTACTTATTTACATTTAAATTGGAAATATGGCATAGGCATTTCTTAAAGATTGAAAGAACATATGCCAAAGCATTGCAGGTAGGTAGTTAGAAAAGCATGTATTGCAATGTCCAAGAAAGACTATATAATTTGCAGGGCCCAGTGCACAATGAAAATGTGGAGCCCCTCGTTAAAAAATCAAGAATTTTAAGATGATGACAGCAGAGTATTAAACCAAGTGGAGCCCTTCTAAGTGTAGGGCCTTGTGCAATTACATAGGTTGCATGGCCCATGAAGCTGGCCCTGGCTATATACTACACTATACACTTGGATGTATGCTACACTATCCTATACAAGGAAGGGCAAAAGCAGGTATACGATTGTTCACATGGAAAATGATACAATAATTAATAAATAATAATACAAGAATAAACTGTTTCACATACAACTGTAAACCTACTGTTGCCCCACCCTGTAAATTACAGTACAAGGTGAGTGCTAGGATATAAACCACACTCAGTGGTAATATATGGATGAGTGGGTAGAAATATACATGCTGTCTATCCCCCCACACACACATACACAGACACACACACATACTTCTTTGTTATACTGGGGATTATAAGAAGTGAAATACTTTGTGATGAATGCAATCCAAAGTGTGTTTAAGTTATTCCTAAAAGAAGGTAGCATGTTAATAATGCAGAGATCAGAGATTTTCCAGTGTGCCCTTTGGACCACTTTGCATGCCACGAGAGTGCCTCCAAGAGGGCTGGCAGAGTCAATGAGGAGACAGGGATGAGGAGGCAGCTCTCAAAAGAGATTTTTGTGGCCTTTAAAGAGGTTTTACGGTCGTGTCATCAGGACAGAAAAACACGATGAGTAATTTTTTCCCTCCTTTCACGTGGCAAGTAGAAGTATAAGAAAAATGATGAACAGGAATCTTCTATCTCTAGAAATTAAATAGCTCTTCTAGGCTACCTAGATATCAGTATTTTTTTCTGCTCTCAATGGCTCTATGATATCCTTGAGTATCCAAATAATAGTATTACTAGTCATAAGTTGACTTGATCTGTCTGCAACTTAAATGTTTCCTCTGATGCTTCTATTTATAAGTAGAACTAAAAACCTGGCAAGTCTAATTTGGGATCAGCATGGTAGCTTATGTTCTGCCATTTAAAACATCAGGGTTTGATTAGGCAGATCTTAGGGTTGTAGCCAAAAGGCAAGAGAACATGACATTCTAATATCTAATGGGCTCTAAGTAAGACTGTCTAACACTTACCTAGTTCTGATTATTAGTTAAAAGGACAGCAACTTTTAACAGCACCTAATGAATGATGGGATGAGCACATAGGTAAAAGGACAAGGGATTCCAGGACATTAAAGGATTTGTTGCTGAAGTTTCCTTTTGAAGTCCACCGTAAGGTTGTCAGTGGTGACTCAGTCTAAATGACACACCAGGAGTTACAGACCTTTGACTTCGTAGGCATCTGGAGAATTTGTTGAAACTATTTGAGAAGTTCTCCAAGAGACTTCAGGGTTTTGTATAACATAGTGACAGAACTATTAATAGAAACTGATAAATCCTATGAGGTAGCGTGTATTTCAAGACCACATTCTGTACCTTAAAAGTGTTCAATCGTGTACTATTTTTAATTCATTTTCTAGAATTATATGTGTATACATGGCACCATATGTCACATGTAATCTATGCTCAGTGATAGAAAAAAACAATTAATAAATACATCAGAGTCTTCATTCTAAGTGATTATCCAAGGCAGTTGTCTGTCCTAGGACATCAGTTCTGTCTTCACTAAAGTTATTAAAATCATTCATATTCATGAGGTTTAATTTTCAGAGGTCTAACTAGCACTACTGTTCTCAAATTTCAAAAGAGGGCCCAAAATCCAGGTATAAGATATTAGTGAACTAGGAATCTATCATTTTCACAAACACAAAAAAAATAGAAAAAGCTCTATTTAATGTATTTGCCCTTTGTTATCTCCATAGATACTTGATTGCTTCTACCTTGAATATCATAATTTTTTATTTAAAAGATATTATATGCACACATGTGTTTGACATGAAGAACTTGCTAGTGATATCCTCTGAAGACTCAATGGGTTATGATTTAAGAAATACTGAGTTCACCAGTAATGAATGGGTTGTACTGAATAAGAACATTGAGGTGAAAATTCAAACACAAAAGAAGTACTTGAACTAGATAACATCTGTGATGTTTTCCAACTCTGAGACATAAGGAATCTGAAACAATTCTTATTGGTCTTGAACAGGGCAGAGAATGGTAACAGTGAGAATGCAGAGGAGGCAAATGAGGCACTATGAAGATATCCTATTTACTCAATACAAATTGTCATTGATTGAACATGGAACGCAGGAGAAAAAGAATGAAGAATTTTTTTAATATATTTTATTGATTATGCTATTACAGTTGTCCCATTTCCCCGCCTTTACTCCCCTCCGCCCAGCAACCCCCCCCATTCCGCCACCCTTTAGTTTTTGTCCATGGGTCATACACCATACACGTAAGTTCTTTGGCTTCTACATTTCCTATACTGTTCTTAACCTCCCCCTGTCTGTTTTCTACCTACCGTTTATGCTATTTGTTCTCTGTACTTTTTCCTCCTCTCTCCCTCTCCCACTCTCCTGTTGATATCCCTCCATGCCTTATATAAATCCCTTAACATTTCATATAATAAAGGCTGGGTGATGATGAACTCCTTGAACTTGACCTTGTCTGAGAAGCACTTTATCTGTCTTTCCATTCTAAATGAAAGTTTTGCTGGATAAAGTATTCTTGGATGTAGGACCTTGCCTTTCATGATTTGGTATACTTCTTTCCAGCCCCTTCTTGCCTGCAAGGTCTCTTTTGAGAAATCAGCTGACAGTCTTATGGGCATTCCTTTGTACGTAACTGTCTTCTTTTCTCTTGATGCTTCTAAGATTCTCTCCTGATTTTTAATCTTGGGTAATGTAATTATGATGTGTCTTAGTGTGTTCCTCTTTGGGTTCAACTTCTTTGGGACTCTCTGAGCTTCCTGGACTTCCTGGAAGTCTATTTCCTTTGCCAGATTGGGAAAGTTCTCTCTCATTATTTGTCTAAATAAGTGTTCCTCTTCTTCTTCTGGCACCCCTATGACCCAGATGTTGGGATGTTTACAGATGTCACGGAGGTTCCTAAGCCTCTCATTTTTTTGAATTCTTGTTTCTTCCTTCTGTGGATTTGAGTCCCAGTTTCCTTCTCTTCCCTGCACATTTCCTCTCATTTTCTTTAGCGTATCCTTCATTTGCTCATCTAATTGCGACCAACTTTCTTCCAATTTTGTGAGCATCCTGATTACCAGTGTTTTGAACTGTGCATCTGATAGGTTGGTTATCTCTTGGTCACTTAGCTGTATTTTTTCCGGAGCTTTGTTCTGGTCCTTCACTTGGACCATTTTTTTTTTCCCCTCAGCGCACCTGTTACCTTAAGGGGCGGAGCCTTAGGTGTTTACCAGGGCAGGGCAACCTCAGCTGATGCTGTGTTTTGATGCTGTCTGAGGGGCCGTGGCCTGGGAGGGAACAATGGCACTTGCTGTGCTCTTCCCAGTTCCCAGTCACTTTCTCCTCTCCTGTGTGACTGACTGAGAGTTGCTCCTGCTGCCACCCCAACCCCCACAGGTGTTCTCTGCTCTGCTCCCCAGCTCCTTCTCCCAGTCTATCTGCACGTGCAAGTAAGGGACCACCCAGTCCACCAGTCTCAGCCCCACTGTTTTCCCGTGGGCTTCTCACGGTGCACCAGCTTCTTTTTGGCCAGGTGCGCCCCCCGTGAGTCTCTCCAGGCAAACTGCTGTCTCACTGCACACTTTCCACATGGCTCTGCCCCGCTTACTGGTCTGGATGAACGTGTCCTAACTCCTTGGCTGTAGGACTTCCACTCGGTTTGATTCTCTGTCCGTTCTGGTTGTTTATTTTGCTTTTTTTTTTTTTTTTAAGATTTTATTTATTTATTTATTTTCAGAGAGAGGGGAAGGGAGGGAGACAGAGAGGGAGAGAAACAGCAATGTATGGTTGCCTCTCACATGGTCCTCACTGGGGACCTGGCCCGCAACCCAGGCATGTGCCCCAACTGGGAATCGAACCGGGACCCTCTGGTTCCCAGCCCGCGCTCAATCCACTGAGCTACACCAGCCGGGCTATTTTGCTTTTTAATTTGTTGTTTTTCCTCCTCTGGTTGCGCGAGGAGGCACAGTGTGTTCACCTATGCCTCCATCTTGGCCTGAAGTTTAGGATGAAGAATTTTTTAAAAAAGGTTTTCAGCTCAAGAAATGGAGTAGCACCATTAGAAATGAGACAGAATTAAGAATTAACAGGGTTTTTTTTTCTCACTACTTTTATTGTGAAGGAATCTCTCTAAAAAGAGTAACTAAAAAGAGGGAAGTTAATTCTGCATTTCTGCTGTTTGTTGGTATCAGAGATGGTTCCAGGAGATCAGTCCAGATGTGGCAGGTGGCCCCACTCCTGGCTAGACCTCTGAAGCCATGGCCCATAGGAGGAGGCTGGTAGAGGGAAACCAGAGTGCCTGGCAAATTGGCTGGAATTCAGGAGCAGATCAAGAACCGTTAACAGAGACGTGTTCTGCCTTTTTGGGAATTGACTCAAGAACTGGGACAGGCCTGAACCTTCAAGGAGCTAGGGAAGGCAGGGGAAGAGGATATGAGATTTAAGCTAACAATGAAGAACTCAAAACAGACTTCACAGACTCAGTGAAGCCAGTCTTTTAGAAGAATGTCATTAAGAAAATGCTACTTGAAAAACCTCAAGAAAAAAACTAGAGGCAGAAAGGGACCCAGGAGAACATTGCAAAAATCTACTGAGAAAGTAAAATGGAATTGGATGTTACTGGCCTGTAAATTCTGTCCTTGAAACATTATTTGGTATGTTTTTTGAGGAAGTACTATGTAGCTGTTATTTTACACTTGCACTACTTTAAAATTTTGCATGACATATCATCATCTATTACCATGATGTCTTATTATGATTTTAACTTTGTCCATATCTTAGGCCGAAACCAGCTTATATGAGCTGTTAGACCATATCTAGTAGCTCTCAAAATACATTCCAGAACCAGTACTATAAGTATCAAGTGAGCACATGTTAGAAATTCAAATCTTCAGATGATCTCCCAGAGTTACTAAATCAGAAACTGGGGATGGACTTCCTTCTGGTCACGAGGGTGGCATAGGCAAACACAGCTCACTTCCTCGCACAACCACGTCAAAACTAGAACCAGCCTGGGTGGTGTAGCTCAATGGATTGAGCGTGGGCTGCGAACGAAAGGGTCGCTGGTTCGATTCCCAGTCAGGGCACATGTCTGGGTTGCAGGCCAGGTCCCATGAAAGGCAACCACACATTGATGTTTCTCTCCTCTCTTTCTCCTCTGTCTAAAAATAAAAAAATTTGCCCTGGCTGGTGTGGCTCAGTGGATTGAGTGCGGGCTGGGAACCAGAGGGTCCCAGTTCGATTCCCGGTCGGGGCACATGCCTGGGTTGCGGGCCAGGTCCCCATGAGGGCCATGTGAGAGGCAACCATACATTGCTGTTTCTCTCCCTCTCTTTCTCCCTCCCTTCCCCTCTCTCTAAAAATAAATAAAAATAAAATATTTAAAAATAAAAAAATTTTAAAAAATCTTAAAAAAAACCCAAACAACTAGAACCAAACTATAGAACAACCATCACTCAGAACTGTCAGATATTGAGTTGAATGGAAGTCTGACAACTATGGAATTACAGATTCCACATCCATCCAGACTGGTAGGAGGGGCAGAGATACAGAATGGGCTGGTCCCACATCCATGTGTGGTAGATAAAAATTCGGGGGCAATATCTCAGGAGCAAGGAATCCCAGCTTCACACCAGGATCCCCAGCCCAGGGTTCCACTGCCAGGAAGATAAGTCCCCGTAGCTCCTGGCTGCAAAAATCAGCAGGGACTGAGTCGGTGGAAGAAACTCCTGGAGTCCCAAGCACTTCCCCTTAAAGGACCCACACATGGACTTATTTAGACTCACTCCTTCTGAGCTCCAGCATCAAGGTAGCAGCTTGAAGGGCACCAGTTGCATATAGAGAGAAACTGAAGTGTCTGGCATCAAGGCAAGAGCTGGAGGACAGTTTTCTCCCAGACAGAAAGGCGGGCAGAGGCCACTGTCCCTTTCCAGAACCTTCCCCCGACAGAGACACAGAGCCTGCCATATCTGAGACTCCATCAACTTTGCTAACGCCATTTGCCCCATGCTGGAGATCCCCTGAGACTCTGTCTCACCCAAGCTTTTAAGAGACTTTTCTCTGTGAATGGCTGGTCTTCGCTCATGCTTCACAGCTTCCTAAATCCTCTCAAACAAGCAACAGCTGGCCTCAGTGAGCCCCCAGTCCCTGTACCTCTTGCTAAGTGGGCCAGGCCTGGCACTAGCAGAAACCAGCATAGATTCACAACTTGGCTTTACCTGGGAATTGTCAAGCCCAGAACCAATAGCAGCCATTTCAGATTGCTTTATACTTTATGCAGGGTGGCCCCAGACAGAACACAGAGGGGGGCTGACCTTGGCCTGTACCACCTGGGAAACACCAAGCCTGTATACCCAGTGGACAGCTATAGATCACATCAGTGCACCACCACCCTCCTCCTGCACAGCTGACCCTCCACAAATGGTGGAGGTTGGTGGTCAGTGGTCAGAGAGCCAGTCCTTGCAAGTGGCCTGCGTATATCCCTCACATTAACCTGCTGACAGCAATCAAGGCTCAACTACAAAACGAGTGGGGACTTGGACACACCTCAAGTACCCAGCTTGGGTGATAGGGAAGACTGTGCCACTGGACCCTACAGGACACCTACTACATTAGGCCACACTACCAAGACAAGGAGTTACAGCAGTTCTACCTAATACATAGAAACAAACACAGGTAGGCTGACAAAAGTAAGACACAAAGAATAAGGGCCTAAATGAAAAAACAGGTCAAAACTCCAGAAAAAAGGACTAAACAAAAGAGAGATAAGCAATCTTATCAGATGCAGAGTTCAAAACACTGGTTATAAGAATGCTCAAAGAACTTAGTAGGGCCTCAACAAGAAAAAAAAAATTTAGTGAGAAAGGAAGGATACACTAATTGAAATAAAGAATAATTTACTGGGAAACAATAGTAGAGTGGATGAAGCTGAGAATCAATCAATGATTCGGAACACAGGGAAGCAAAAAACAACCCATCAGAACAAGAAGAAGAAAAAAGAATCCAAAAAAATGAGAATAGTGAAAGCAGCCTCTGGGACAACTTCAAATGTTCGCATATTCACATCATAGGGGTATCAGAGGAGAAGAGAAACAGCAAGAAATTGGAACTCTATTTGAAAAAATAATGAAAGAAAACTTCCCTAATTTGGTGAAGGAAATAGACATGCAAGTGCAGGAAGCACAGAGAATCCCAAACAAGATGGATGCAAAGAGGCCCACTCCAAGGCACTTCATAATTAAAATGCCAAAGGTTAAAGATAAAGAGAGGATCTTAAGAGTGGCAAGAGAAAGTAAGTTAGTTACCTACAGGGAAGTTCCCATAACACTATCAGCTGATTTCTTAAAAGAAACTTTGCAGGCTAGAAGGGATTGGCAAGAAATATCCAAAGTCATGAAAAGCGGGAACTATGGCCAAGATTGCTGTACCCTGCAAAGCTATCATTTAAAATCGAAGGGCAGATAAAGAGCTTCCCAGACAAGAAAAAACTAAAGGAGTTCATCATCACCAAACCATGATTATATAAAATGTTAAAGGGACCTATTTAAGAAAAAGAAGATCAAAACTATGAACAATATAATGGCAATAAATGCATACCTATCAACAATTGAATTTAAAAAACAGACCAAGCAAACAAGAAGAAGGGAGACAATCACATATGTAGAGAGCATTTTGATGTTTTCCAGCTGGGAGGGGATATGGGGGAACAGGTGAAGAGGTGAGGGATTAAGAAGTACAAATAGGGCCCTGGCTGGTGTAGCTCAGTGGATTAAGCGCGGGCTGGGAACCAGGGGGTACCGGTTCGATTCCCAGTCAGGGCACATGCCTGGGTTGCAGGCCAGGTCCCCCTGAGGGCCATGTGAGAGGCAACCACAAATTGCTGTTTCTCTCCCTCTCTCCCTCCCTTCCCCTCTCTCTAAAAATAAATAAAAATATAAAAATCTTAAAAAAAAAAAAAAAAGAAGTACAAATAGGTAGTTACAGAACATGGGGATGTAAAGTACAGTACAGGAATGGAGTAGCCAAAGAACTTAAATGCATGAGCCAAGGACATGAAAAATGGTGTGGGGAGTTGCATGAGAGGCTGGGGTGCTGGATGGAGGCGGGGCAAAGGGGGAAATTGGAGCATTATCAATAAAAAATAATAGAGGACTTCCGCCAAGATGGCGGCGTAGGTGGACGCACTCGCCACCCACACATCCAGAGTGTCTAAACAACGAACGCAGTAGCGAAAAATTAAACAACCAGAACGGACAGAATCGAACTGAAGGGAAGTCCGACACCCAGGAGGTAGGAGAAGATGAACATCCAGGCCAGTAAGCGGGGCAGAACCGGGCAGAGGAACGGAGTGAGAGGCAGCTCTCACGGAGGGACTCACGCCACCAGTGCCTGAACAGGGCGTGGCCCCAAACAACGGGTGAATCCCGCAAGCCGGGGACACTGCCGGAGAGAGGCCAGGGCTGAGCCAGCAGAATCGAGTCTGGCAGAAAAGGCGGTGGGGAACTGGGGAGCGGAGGAGTGGCGGGAGCCCGCGGTGATCAGAGGCCGCCATTGCTGCCTCCCAGGCCCCGCCCCCAGAGGCAACGTCACCCAAAAAGCAACCCAGGTTGCAGGCACCTGCGAGCCGACAAGTGCACCGAGATAAAAAGAATGAAAATGGCCAAAATGAAAGATCAGAACAAATTACAACTAACGGATGGCGACATAGTCAACCTATCAGA
>PVJI01011373.1:0-56382 GCA_004026765.1 Micronycteris hirsuta | reverse complement strand
TTCTGTGAATTTTTACTTTACACATTTAAATTCATGTTGTTAGGTACATATAGGTACAGAATTTTGCTTATTATATATTCTTTGTAAACTTTTGTCATCCCAAAGGAAATGGTTTAAGATCTACATACGGTCAATTATACTTGCTTTGCAAAAAAAAGTAATAATATATAGTGTCTGTGTGCACACACACACACACACACATACTCTCTCTCCCACTTCAATCCACAATCAGTCTCTATAGGCAAATCTCACTCCCAGAGCTCCTCCTCCCATGTTTAAGGTGAGGCAATACATTGCTATGGTATAATATATACGCTGCAGTTAAATAGGAACCATTATGGCAGAAAGTGCTTTGCTGAGATACTGTGGGTGAGATAAACTTCCTAAGGACTAGAAAAACAAATAGGCAACAGAGCTCAGCAAAATGGAGTGCCCCACTATGGAGGGGTAGCTGCAAAGGACAACTCAATAAATGACAGTTGAGTTTGTTTCAGCTCAGGAACAAAGGTTGTTAATTCAAGAGTGACCATGCAATATAAAAGAGCACCTTGCATCTGTGAACACTTCACCTGCTTTCAAAGTCATACTCTTTGATAGACAAGTTGGTAAGATGGGTAAAGATTTGTAAGTGGAGTGGGCACACTGAAATAGAAATACATGTGTGTGTTTCTGAGTTTTGTGTCTGTGTGTATGTGGTAGGGATTGATGTGATTGTTCACCTTTGTTGCCCCAAGAGAAATCAGAGCTAAAGGGAAGCATATCTGTCTTTACGGTGGAAGCAAAATGTTTTAGTTTTTTTCAAGTTAATCATGGGGACAAAACTACAGACTTAACTTTTCTTCCCATTATCTCCAAAATCTAAAAAAATATTAAAACAGCTGAAGTTAAGTAATTTAAAGGATTTCTTCTGCCATGGCATGTTTTCATTGGCTTGAAAATACCCAAATATCTATAATCTAAGCTGCTATAAATTCATCATTTAGAAAGCAGTCTTGTACAGAAAAAAGTACTTAATGATAGAGATGAGGTACACCCAAAATTTTCACAAGGAGGAACAAATCTTAGCTTTCCAAAGCTTTAGTACCTATCCCATACCTACTTGGAAAGCAGTACAGACAGCTGGGCACTCTGGGAAGGAAGGTCTGCCAGCTTGGACATCAACAACATAAGAGATATGCTGAAAATGAGATATTTGCAAAATTTTTTACAAGCCAAAAATGCTAATGCAGATATTAAACATCTCTATTTAGATCTATTGGTTGCTTTTAATCAACTAAATAGCAAAGGCTGAACTAAACAATTAGTCCCCAAGTTAAAATGGTATCTTGAGCTCCCGGACCATGAAAACTCATGGGACCTTGATGTGACTTCAGTTTCTCTACCCAGAATAGGGTGGAATGGAAATGAAATTGTGCTTATTGGTTCAATGCACTGTTTCTATAGCACATTTTATGGATACCAGCTGGGAAAAAAAATTACTTATACAAACAACACAAAGACAAGTTGCGATTCTCCCACTTGTATAATATTGTATTTTCACTTTGTAATCCAGACCTTCAGAGTATTTGGAATTTTTCTGCCAAGAAATAAGATACTTTTCTGTCATATCTTAGGAATTAACACTCAAGAAATATGACTACTTTCCAAATGGATAAATCCTAGGAACAACATTTAGACCATTCTGAAAAGATGATAGGGAAGATTTCTCTTGTTTTTGTCCTCAAGAAAACAGTTTTAATCTAACAAAATTCTAAAACCCTTGAAAATAGTAAATATGTTAACCTTTTACATGGGTATAGCCATGAGTTATAGTCATAAAGAATTCAGGCATAATTTTTTGCTACCAAGTGTTATTTTTCTGCCTCTTTCAAATATGAATATACCATATGTTATGACAAAGTTATAAAAATCTTACTTTTACTGTGGAAAACCATTATTACTTTAATCATGTTATTGTTAATTTAATAATTTAAAAAAGGTCTACATGTAATTATCCCTCATTTTGTAAAGAAAACATTTAAACCTGAACAAGAACAGCTGATCTTTCATTTTCCAGACCAAATTTTGGCCTTCAGAGAAAGTTTATATTCCCACTAAAGACAATAATTAGCCAAGTTCATAATCAATATCTTCCAAAAATATAGGAGCTGAGAAATTAATAGGGTTCTAATGATAACAGATATCAATAAAATGTCAATGCCCTAAACAGCTGTAATTCCTTGATTTCTCCAAAGTGTCATTCATTCCCTTAATTTAATAAATATTCATTAGGCACCTATTTCATGGCAGGTACTTTAGGGTTACAAACTCATATTTTCTTTGTGGTAAAATAGAAAATAAACAAATAATGAAATAATATAATTTCAAATAGTAACAAGTACTACAAAGAAAATATTAAGGGCTATTGAGAACCTTATACATGATCATTCAATACTAAATTTATTACTCTTTCATAACAGGAACACTTGTTTGCATGCACTGACTATAATGAAAAAGTTAATAAGCACCTACTCTGTGCTAGGCTACATAGGGGATTATAAAAACAATTTAAGGTAAGTCATCGCCCTCCAGGAAGCAAGATGTCAAAAGAAGCAAGTTACTAATTCAAAAGTTAATCAACAGTTCAAATCAGGAGTACATATAGATGATACAAAGACATAAAAAATAATAGTAATAGCTATACATTATGTGCTAAATATTATAAATAACACTGACAGAAAGAAAGACCCAAAGTACCTACTATATTAGCGTTTCAGGCTATTTAGTATTTGGTTTTCTCTTTTATACAGAAAATACAAAACTCAAAATTGTGTAAAATTCAAAAACAGAGAAAATTAAATTATATTGTTCTGGGATTAATATATATATAAATATATATAATTCAATTATATAATTTATTATATATAATTTATATATAAAATTAAAACATATAAATTTATATATATAATTCAAAAAGAGAGAAAAAGTAAATTATATTGTTCTGGGATTCATATATGTATATGTGTATATATATATATATATATATATATGTATATATATAAATAGAGAGAGAGAGAGAGAAAGGAGAGGAGAGGAGAGGAGTTAATTCTGTTGGCGAGGGAGAGGGCTGTCAATAGACAGAACAACGGGGCACCTCGAGTATTGGCAATGTTCTAGCTCTCCTGTTGGACTGTTCCACAGGAGTTCATTTTAGAACTACCTGTATAACTATCAATTTGAGACTATGCCAATTTCTCTGTCGAAGTATTTCATAATTAAAAGAATTATAATTCAGAAAGAATAAGAAAATTAGAGAGAAAATAGTAAGAAAGGAAGAAAAGAATACATAAGAGCTATACTATGTCATTTCAGAGATGGAAGCAATTAATATTATAACAATGAAGGGGAGATTTTATTGAAAGGGGTTTGGAGTCATACCATGAAATGCAAATTTGATTTACTTAAACAGAAATGCAAGTAGAGGCAATCTAAGCAAAGGAAAGACTATGTAAAGATGTTTAGAAGTAGTAAAGTTTAAGGATGATTCAGTAATGAGAAATTAAATTAGTCAATGTGAATAAATATGTCATAATAGAAAACCCTTCAGGAGAATCATAGAAGATGATGACATGGGCGGATCCTAAAACTCCCTTCCCCACTCCCTTATTCACTCCCTTAGTGAATAAACAGTTGTGCACGGAACAATTTCCTCTAAAAGAAATTCAGAAACTAGCTTAGTGACTCCTACACATCAGGAAAATGAGAAAATACCCACATTGAAATAGGCTGAGACATAGTCTTATTATTAACCCCACTTTGGACAAAGCACTGTACAGTCAGGAGGAAGCCCCCAACTCCCAGCTTCTCCACGAGGAGCAAAGCATTTGGACCCTACACTAGTGTCCCATTTTTTAAGACTCCCATCTGAGAGATGGATCCACAAAACACTTAGCTTTGAAAGCTAGCAGGGTTTTGTCCATTAGACCCACAAGACAAGAACAAAGAAAGAAGCAGTTGTTACAGGTCATGAATATTCATTGCAGCTATCGCTCTGGGCTCAACACAGAAAGAGCAGGCAGGAATTCCCCATTTCCAAGCCTTGCCTCATTGGAATCTATTTTCACACATTAGAAGGTGCTGCTTGAGGATCAGGTTTCCAATTTAGCTAATATCTGGAGGCAGACAGCAGTTCTCTTTGGACCTCAGTGAATCTAGGAGACACCTCTCCACCCTCTCCCTGCTGCCCTAATTTGCCAGTATTTCCTTGAAAGAAAGTTGTATATATTTCTGCATCTCAGCTTTTGCAGCTGCTGCCAAAGGGACAGGCCTTCAGAATGCCTGGCTCTGATATCCACAGGGGCTTCCATTCACAAGTCCTACAGTACTGTAGTAAATAAAAAAGCAGTTCATAACCATCTATCCTCCCAGAGCTCAGTACAGAGGGATCAGGCAAAAACACCCATTGCCTATACTATTCCTAAAAGAGAAGTCTTTGCATGCTTCAAACACTACTGCCTGATGGTCAGGCTCCTACTTTATCATGCATCAAGAGGTACTATATGACTGCCATTCTCTCCAGAGACCAGGAAAGTCTGTGGACACCTCCATGACATCTCTCTCTAGTCTTTTCCACATTGCCAGTATCTCCTTGGAAGGAGTTTTACGCACATCTAGTGCCCCAGCTTTAGTGGCTGCTGTCTGAGGAATGGGCCCCTGGAGGGATGGGCCTAAAGAGGCTGGCATTCAGGAGCTCCATAGAACTGTAGAAAACAAAACAAAAAAGTTTTTAAGAGGCTCAGGAGTACCTCCTCCCCCACAACTGTACACCTGTGATTTGTGTAGAAGAAATAGAAAAAAATGCCACCTCCCAGTTATTTCCTGGCAAAGGCTTAATTAATACTTTCCCAGCTGCTGTCTGAGGGCCTGGCTTCCAAAAAGCCTGCATTTAGGTGCCGAATACACCCTCCTCTTTGGGACATTGATGGATCCTGGTATATATTCAACTACTGCAAGCCACTAAAAACAAAGAAGGGAGCTTGAACAATCACAACGGTCTGAAGGAAAAGCAGGAGCACAGGCTGGGCTGGTTGATGCGCTTCTGATCCAACAAAAAAACACTCTTTCAAAACAGGCAGAGGTGCTTGTTTTAGCTAATGCATGGAAAACAACACAGATTTAGGAAAAATGAAGAAACATAAGAATATATTCCAAAGAACAAGATAAGATTTTAATGAAACAGAAATAAGTAATTTACCTGAGATACAGTTCAAAATAGTTGTCATAAAAATGCTCACAGAAATCAAGATAACAACATAAGAACAAAGTGAGAATTTCAACAAAAAAGATAAAAAACATTAAAAACCTTCAAACAGAAATGACAAAGCTGAAGAATATGATAGTTGAACTAAAAAAAAATTAGTAGTTTTCAACAGCAGACTAAATCAAGCAGATGGAAGTATCAGAAACTCAAATACAGGGCAATAGAATTCATCCAATCAGAGGAGCATCAAGAAAATAAAGAGTAAAAAAATAGTAAAATAAAAAAAGAGTAAAAATAGTTGAAGAGACTTAAAGAAACCATCAAGTGAATCGATATACAAATATAGGATTACCAGAAAGAGAAGATAGAGAGAACAGGGCAGAAATCTTACTCAAATAATGGCTGAAAACTCTGCTAACCTCAGGAAAGAAATAGCCATCTAGATTCAGGAAACTTAGAGATTACAAAACATGAAAAATCCAGAGAAACCCATACTGAGACACACTGAAATCAAATTGTCAAAAGATAAAAACTAGGACAGAATCTTAAATCAGCAAGAGAAAAACAACTTTTTATGTACAAGGAACTCCCCATATGACTATCAAGTGACTTATAGCAGAAACTTCAGAGGCTGGAAAAGAATGAAATGATTAATTTAAAACACTGAAAGAAAAAAAATTGCCAACCAAGAATACTGTACCAGGAAAATTTGTCCTTCGGATTAAAGGAGAGATAAGAGTTTCCCAGACAAACAAAGCTGACATTTATTAAAATAAGACTGGCCTTACAAGAAATTTAAAGAAAGTTCTTTAAGCTGAGATGAATGAGATGCTAGTTAATAACAAGAAAACATATAAAATATAAAAATTACTGGTAATATAAATATATTGTTAAATTCAGAATACTCTAATATTGTAACAGTGGTGGTTATATCACTTTTAAGTCTAGCATGAATGTTAAAATACAAAGGTATTAAAATAATTCACTGCAATAATTTGTCAACAGATACACAAAGTAAATAGATGTGTGACATCAAAAATCTAACATGTGTGAGAGTGTATAACTGTAGAATTTTTGAATACTTTCAAAGTTAAGTTATTATCACCTTAAAATTTACTATTATTAATATAAAATGTTATCCAAGCCACATAGTAATCAAAATCAGAAACCTATAGTAAATACTCAAAAAATAAAGAGAAAAAAATCTAAGCATACTACCACAGAAAAAAAATCATCAAATTACAAAGAGAACAAGAAAAGAAAAAAAAAAAGGAATTACAACCCATCAAAAAAATTGACAAAATGACAAAAGTCCACACCTATAAATAATTACTTTGAATCTAATTAACTAAATTCCAATGAAAAGATATAAGATAAAAAATGAGATAGGTATCCAAGATGGCAGCAGATTAGGTGGACGTTACACTTACCAATGCCCAAGAGCAAACTGTAATTACTGTACAACTAAAATATATGAACAATTATATGATTCAGCAATCAACTTGAATAGCCAAATGAAAATTAACTGAAGAGAAGTCTTATAACCAAGGATTTGCAGAAGCCACATGGAGACTGGTAGAAAGGGAAGAGTAACAAAAAGAACTTGCCCCACTCCCACAGGCAGTGACTGAGGTTTCAGAGGGATATCTTAGCTGCAAAGATTCCCACTGAGAAGTGTGGGGCCTCAACTCTAAGCCAGGTTCCCAAGCCCAGAACACCAGCACCAGGAACTGGGGCCCACATAATATCTGGCTGTATAAGCAAAAATTCTGTCTTCCAGGGAGAGATAGAAGTCTACTAGAGACACAGATGCCTTCTGAAAAGGCCGAAGCACAAAATTTCATTTGCAGCCACTTACCCTGGGCTCTGGTGTAGGGAGGGCAGAGCAGACTATAGTTATGTGAGGATAGACAGGGGTTTGTGGCTCTTGGGAAAGAGCTGAAGGAACAGCCACTAGGATACCTGCACTAAGTCCCTCTCTCACATCCCAGATAAGATATTTCTTGGGTGGAGAGCGCCCTCCATATGGCATCATCCTAGGGGAAAACAATAGCCCCACCCTCTGGACTCCCTCTGGCCTCACCCTTTGGAGCTTGTGTCCTGCTGAGGAGCCAGCTGCCTGGAACTTCTGTATGACCCAGCAATTCCATTTCTGGATATTAACTCAAAGTAACTCAAAATACTAGTTCAAAAGATATATGGACCCTTATGTTCATTGCAGCATTATTTACAATAGGCGAGATTTGGAAGCAGCCCAGGTGCCAATCAATAAATTAGTGAATAAAAAAGCTGTAGTACATTTACACAACGAAATACTACTTGGCCATAAAAGAGAAGGAAATGATATCTTTTGCAACAGCATGGATTGACCTAGAGAGTATTATGCTAAATTAAATGAGCCAGTCAGAGAAAGATAAGTACCATATGATTTCACTTAGATATGGAATTTAATGAACAAAATAAACAAACAAAAGAGAAACAGACTCATAGGTACAGAGAACAAAGTGAAAGCTGTCAAAGGTGGGGGTGATTGAGGGGCTGGGTGAAAAAGGTAAAAGGATTGAGCAAAGAAAACGAAACAGCATAGAAACAGACAACAGTGTAGTGATTATCAGAGGGAAAGGTTTGGGGTGGGGGAAGTAGAGGAGGGTAAAGTGGGGGTAAATTGTTATGGAAGGACACTTGACTTGGAGTGGTGAACACACAATATAATATACAGATGATGTATTATAGAATTGTACACCTGGAGCCTATGTAACTTTATTAACCAATGTCATCCCAATAAATGCAATATAAATTATAAAATTTTCAGATAAAATGTTAGAATAAAAATTGGACAAAAATCATGACCAAAGTCTATTCTGCCTACAGGAGACTCACTTCAGCTATAAGTACACACACAGACAGAAAATAAAGGGATGAAAAGATATATTCCATGCCAATGGAAACTAAAATAAACCAGGGTAGACAAAATACACATCAAGGCAAATACTGTATTAAGAAATAAAGAAGGTTGTTATATAATGATAAATGTGTTAATTCAACAAGAAGAATTAATATTTGTAAATATTTTTGCATCCAATACAGGTACACCTACATATACAAAAGAAATATTAGCATTCCTGAAGGAAGAAATAAACAACAATACAATAATAGAAGGTAAATTCAATACTCCACTTTCAATATTGAATACACTATTCACACAGAAATCAATGAGGAAACATTGGACTTAAACTACACACTAGAGCAGATGGATCTAATAGATGTATAGAGAACATTTCATTCACCAGCAGGGGAATACGCTTCAAGTACACATGGAACATTCTTTGGGATAGTTCACATGTATGTTACTAAACAAGTCCTAATAAATTTAACAAGACTGAAACCATATGAAATATCCTTTCTAAACACAATGATATGAAACTAGAACTCAATAACAAGAAAAAACTGGAATATTTATAAATATGTGGAAATTAATCACCACCGCCCCCCAAAAAAACCCAAATTGATTGAAAAAGAAATAAAAATGAAAATTAAAAAAATATCTTAAGATCAGTGAAAATATTAACACAAAATACCAAAACGTATTGGATGCAGCAAAAGTAGTCAAGAGGGAAGTTCACAGTGACAAATACCTACATTAAGAGCCTGGCTGGTGTAGCTCAGTGGATTGAGCACGGGCTGCGAACCTAAGGGTCGCCAGTTCGATTCCCAGTCAGGGCATATGCCTGGGTTGCGGGCCAGGTCCCCAGTGGGGTCCATGTGAGAGGCAACCACACATTGATGTTTCTCTCCCTCTCTTTCTCCTTCCCTTCCCCTCTCTTTGAAAATAAATAAATAAAATCTTAAAAAAAATACCTACATTAAGAAATAAATAAGATTGTAAATAAACAACCTAACTTTACACCTCAAGGAACTAGAAAAAGAAGAATAAATGAAGCTTTAATTTAATACTAGGGAAAAAATTAAAAAGATCAGAGCAGAAATAAATGACTAAAAAGAAAATAGAGAAGATCAATGAAAATAAGGGTTGATTTTTTAAAGATATACAAATTAGGGATGGCATTTAAGATCAGTAAATTATGCGGTTCATATGTGTGCAACTGATCTGAGCTGAGACTCGTGGGATTCCATTTGCCCCAATGAGATGCTCGCATGCTAGCAAGATACAGGTCTGTTCGGCCACAGGGGGCCCTGCTTTCCAGAAGGGGCAGAATTTCAACAACATAGCACAGGTCCTCCTCTGCTCACCATTGAAGCTGGTGGTGGTGAGGAGGTAATTTGAATATCAAATTTTAAAGTTAATAAATAGCTTTACTGGGTAATGTATCTTTGCAGAAAGAGATTGAAGATATTAAGCAAATAAAATTGACCTGACAAAGCAATTAGGGCAAACAAGAGTAGTACGCTAACTTATCCGCAAATGTCTCACTATCACACACTTGAAATATCCTTGGAATTTGGCTTTTATGTAAACCAGAAGCATCCCACACTTCTGGCAATTGTATCTGCACTTGCATAAGAATAAATGAATGATGACTGATATCCTATTTTTATTTACCCACTTGATTTTTAATGATGAATCTAAAGTTACAACCTAAACAGAAGCTAAAAGAAATTCAAACTGAAGGGTTGTTTTAGTTAATATCAAAAGGTAGACAGGTGTCAAAGCACACGTTCAGTAAAACAGTTAATTTTAAAAGGTTCCTTATTAAGTCTTTATTTTATTTTTCTATTTCCTCTGGCAATGAAATTTAGTAAAAATAAAAAAACAAAGCAAAACACACCCTGGGTAGTGAGTTTCTTCTCACACTGACTTCCTATATTATGGGCTGTTCCTCTCTACACTAAATTACTATCTATCTGTGCAAAGTGAAATGCAAACTGAAGAGGGGATTGCTCAGATAATTTAGGTCAAAAATAAGTTCTCCAGAAACAACCAGATTGAGGCAAACATGTTTTCTATGGTTCATATCGTCCTGATAATTGCCTTAATTCTCCATTTTGTTTTGCTTCTGTAGACAGCTTAATGGTGGTTAAGATTTTTTGGATCTTGTACCATGGGAATAAATACTCAATTAAGGCTTTTTCAGATGAGTCAGACTTAGAAAATCACTGTAGCTGTCAGTGATGCATACTCCCCACTCCCAACCATTTGCTGGCCTGTAAGTTTTCAAACACGGTTTGAAAGACAGAGAATATTTATAATGACAAGCAAAAAATAAATCAGTTATTCATAAAAAGTAATTAATTTTGTCCTTAACAAAGTGTCAGTTAAAATCCAGCTGCTGTCTATAGTCAGGGGCCCACACTATTATCAAAATTATTTACAATGTGTCAAGAAAATTGTTATTTGTCAGGCAATGTCAAGACAAAATTAAATAATTATTAATTAATAAGTAACAAATGGAGTATTTATTAACTCATTTATTCATTCATTTAACAAGCAGTTATTAAACTAGAGGTGCTATCCTAGAGGTTTAGGATACATCAGTGAACAAAACAAACAAATAAACAATGCAAAGACTCCTTACCATATGGAGTTAATACTCTAGTGAGGAGGTGGGAGAACAACTAAATAGTAGACATAATAGATAGGTAACTTACGTACCCTGTGTCAGGGTAAAAAGTGCTATAGAAAATGGGGAAATGAAACAGACTAAGGGTATGTGGGACTTATTGAAGGGGGTATGTTGCTTTCTCAAATATGATGACCAAAGGAAAACTATTCAAAATGTGTCATATGAACACAGATTTGAAGGAAGTGAAAGAATTACTCATGTGGAAAGAATTTCGTGCTGTGAAAACTTCTGGAACCAGGGTACTGAAGCTGGACGATATCTGATATGTGTAAGGAACAGCAAGGAGGCCAGGATTTGAAGAAACAAGAGGTATCAGAATGTGAGAGTCACATTGGCCACTGTAAGGACTGAGGCAATTATTTTGAATGAGGTGGAGCCATTGGAGAGTTCTGAGTAGAGGGTGTGGTATAATCAACAGTGTGTTAAAAAGAGTCTATGGGAAAGACAGGTGGCAAAGGCAAGAGATGTGGTAGCTCAGGACGGTATTGTAGCAGTAGAAGTCTCACAAATTGATCAAATTATAGATATATTTTGAAGGTTGAGCCAAACAAGATTTCCCGATTTGCTGGTTATCAGATATGATCGTAAGAGAAAAGTCAAGAATGACATACGATCTAAATACCTAAAAGAAAGGCATTATCATCAACTGGAATTTTAAAACAGACTCCAGATAAAGTAAATTCTGGTGGAGGTGAGAAGATCAGTTTAGTTTTGTCTGTGTTAAGCTTGAAGTACCCACAGATATCCAAATGGAAAGGTAGAGTAGTAGCTGACTGTATGTCAAAAATGTGGGGAGTCCAGATAAGAAGTATCCATTTATGATTTTAGTGTTCTCCCAACTCTTCCTATTCTTCTCAGGATGAAACTGCTTCATTTTTGGCTTCCTAGTGCAATGGCGTACAGAGCATGGGTCCCCTGAAAGTAGGGGAACAACCTACATTTTCCTGGGAAGGGAAAAGTGGAAAGAACAGTGTTTAAGATATATTGCATAACAAAAGCAAGTTAACAGCCATGCCTTCCTGAAGGGAAGAAGGCAAAGCAGCTGCTGGGGAGAACTGTGTAGGTGTCTGTGAAAATGTGCAGTGACTTGTTACATACACATGGAGTAGATGTCCTCACCAAATGCCTGTGCATTGCTGGGAACTCTTGCCCTGACTAAAGATGGCAGCCAAAAGAGGGTCAAAGACACTGGGAAGCTGACAAAAATGGCGACAGTAATGCACTATAGAAAGAGCCAAATATTAGATCATGCAGGAAGTTCTAAAGTGAGCATCTACATTAGAGCAGGCTGCTACAAGGTCTAGAGGGAGCAGGTTTGCCTGTAGGTCTGCCTGTGAGTCTGCCTGGACATCTGCCACAAGGCCCAAAGGTCAGTGAGTCAGCCACATGGTCTGCAAGGAGGTCTGCAGAGGAGGCAGCTATGAGGTTGGTAGTTCTGCCTGAAAGTCTTCCTGGAGAAGATGGCAGCAGAGCTGGTGGTGCTGCGGGAACCTGCCTGGCCACCCAGACTCGTGAGAGATGCTTGTAGCTAAACTGTGACAAGGGAGTGCTGAGCTGGAGATTTCTGCTTTTCTTAAAAATGGTACCTCTCAGTGGTGTATTCTGTAACTGGCCTGGTTTGGCAAAGGGAGGCTGGACTATTTGGTTTGGGGTGTTTTTTAAAGGAAATGGGACTTAATGCTGGAAATTTGTCATTATCTCAAATCTATATAACCTTTAAATAAACAACCCCTTTCCTTTTTCACTAAACTCTTGCCTTGGGAGTCACACTTCTTGGTCACGTGCAATCAAACCCCACAGCTATTCCAGAATACTGTTGGTTGGTTCTGTAACACTAGGGTTTATTCATGGCATGTTCATGAGTCTAGCTTTCTTATCCCTAGTGTCCATCAAAATTTGTCTCAAAAATAATAAAACTTTGTTTTATCTCATCTCCATTCTGCAAGGAATTAATATGACTAAAATTCTGCTATAGGTAACTATAATAGTAATCATAACAACAGTTAAAATGACTGCTACTGTTTTTATCACAACTTGTTTTTTTTCCTCCAGGGCCCACAGTTAGACTTCATTTCTGAGCCTCCCTTGCTACTAAAAAGAATCATGTGACTGACTTCTGGCCAACGGGACACCAACAAAGACCACAGGTAGCATTTTTAAACCCTTAAGATTATTCTTCACATGTTGTTCCACACTCTTTCTTTCCTTGTCTGACAGCTGGACATAGAAGATCTACTGGAATGTTCAGTGACCCTGGTGGATGGCAGAGCACTAGCTGGAAAGATCACAAAACCCTGAATAATTGCACGGAGGATAGCTCCCACACCAGTTTATATTGGATTATGATTCAAAGGGGAAATAAACCTTGTTATGATAAGCTACTGAAATTATGAAGTTGTTTACAGCAGTTTGCATATCTTGCCTAATAGAGAAATTTAATGTTTACTATATGTCAGGTAGTATGATAAGCTCTTGAAATATAATGCCATTATTATGCCAACTTTACATCTGTCCTTGAAGGCAGAAAGTATGAGAGGGATGATTTCATATTCTCAAGACTGTCTTCAACCTCCTACAGTTTTTGCCTTTTCCTTACGGTATTTCTACCCTTGTATCACCTACATCATAGAATTTTTTTCCTCATGTTTTTCATCCCATATTTTTTGCTAAAAAAACAATGTAAACTGAGCCCACTGCTGCTGTCCAGTGTCAATTAAAATCTTGTAGTTGCTTAATAGACTTTTTATATTTTGTTTTACAAAGCAGTCTATGCTAAATTTCTAATATTTTTACTTCTCTTAATTTCTTTGCAAGCTAGCTTCCATACTCACTGCTTGTAGCTGTACTGAATTGAAAATGTGCTCAAGCCTCTCCCAAGTAACATCAGGGTTATGGGGTGTCTCCTCAACAAGGCATTTATTCCAAATTTTAGTCCCAGGACCTGATATATCCTGCCCTTGACCCCAAGATTCACTTTCTGTGACACATCCTTTAGGTTCTAGTCAGTATACCTAGGTTTTGGGCTTCTGTACCTCTTCCCAACCACAGACAAGCCATGTTTCTGAACACCTTTATTTCTCTGGTCCATAATCAACTTATTATTTGTTGACAAATAGATTGTATAAGGCAAAACTTTGGATCATGTTGGCCTTCGTTTATTCTTTGAATACTATTTCCTGTATTACCTTGATTTTACCTACTTTGCTGAACTACTCTTTGAAAAGTTTATCAATGAGCTTTAAATTCCCTGATTACCATTTTCTATATCTACCATTATCATTAAATACTGTAAAATATGTCCTCTTTAAAAATTTTTCTTCCTTCACCTTCAGTGATACTGCCCCAGTTGGGTCTCTTCCTAGTCCTCTAAATTCTCTAATCTCTACTTATTTTTTTTTCTTTTTTATCTGTCTGTCTCTTTGTTCCTCCATCCATTTCTTGATTTATTTAATATACTGATCACTTTTCCCATTCATCGCATATGTCTATTCACCAAGGTTTAGTTCTGAGCCACATTGCTTTCTTCCTAACTTCTTCTTAAAGGAAATGTTCTCCACCAAGATGTTGAGGTATAGTGGGTATCACTGGTAAATTACTTATAATAAGTTATTTATGCTTGTAAATAATTTATTTGCTTAATAAATTAGAGAAGATTTAGAATTATTTTAATAGCAATACCACTGTTCTCTCGCTTTCTTGAGAGTCATGGCATTATAGCTATCACATAGAACTGAATATATCATGCATATTGTCAATCACGTGCTGACTGCTCCATGCCAGTGGGAACTTTGTTGGTGTCCCCGCCATAATTCTGGTACACAAAAGGGTGCCTGGCTCGCAGCACGTACATCAGTGTCACAGCAAGTTTTTAGAGTTGAATAGGTGTTTACCACTCATGAAACAGTTGATAAACACGGCCTTAAAAAATCATCTGATTTTAGATTTTTAATTACTCCATGATGATGAGGGACTCACATCTTAATTTTTTGACCCGTCAAATTAACAAGTATTGAATACTTGGATCAACCTTAATTTCTCCTTTCTTTTTCACCCCACGTGTAATCTATAATCAAAGCCAATTAATTCTTCCTTCATTGAAATTCTACACTTCTCCTATTAGTCCTGCCACTTGCCCAATTCATTCAGGCCTTGATTATTGAAACTCTGTCCACTCAACTTTACTTATTTATTTATTTATTTATTTATTTATTTATTTATTTATTTATTATTTTTGAAAATTCTCACCTGAGGACATTTTTTCATTGCTTTCAGAGAGAGAGGAAGGGAGACTGGAAGGGAGAGAGAAACACTGATGTGAGAGAGAAGCTTCAATTTGTTCCCTCCCATACATGCTCAGATTGGGGATCACACATACCCAGACCAGGGATCAAACCCACAACCTAGGTATATGTCCTTACTGGAATCGAACCACTACCTTTTGGTTATGGGATGACATTCCAACCAACTGAACCACACTGGCCAGGACTATTCATCCTGCATTTTAAAGTTAGACTAGTTTTCTTAAAAATACCAGCCTCAACTCAAAAGTCATATGACTTCCATTTCCTAAATAATACATTTTTAACTTCTACAAAGTAATCTTTATTTAACTTTAAAATTGCATCTGTTCCCAATTTATCTACCTAAATTATCCCTTCCAGTCAAATTATTCTACTCTTAATTCTTGTAAGTGACCCTACCATCAAGATGCTTCTCACAATCTTTACTTAGCCAAAACTTTCACTTCTTTTCCACTGTGCACATATGGATTGGCTGCCTTTAAGACTCAACTCAAATTTTGCCAACTTCAGGAAGCCTCACCTGGTCATCTCAACTCCAATAAATGGCGACTCTATTAATATTGGCGACTCACAGAACTTCCGTTTTCAGCACTCTTCACAATACTATGCTATGTGTATGAGACTTGTTTTAGAGTTGCTTTAAATTCTTGTCATGAATGTGGGTCTCTCCAATGTGACTCAAAACTTATGACTATAAAAAAATGAGAAATAATGGTACTGAGCATACAATGTGCTAATGCGTTTGTGTTATTTAGTCTCCACAGTAGTTATACTTGGAAGTATTATAATTCTGATTTAATAGACAGGAAACTGAGGCTCAGGTAAGTTAAGTTTTAGCTAGTAAATAGCTGTTAGTGTTAGTTACTCTAACTCCCTACTATGCCTAGGTCTCTTTCTCCCTACTATGGTATTGTGTCTCTTATACAAATACATACACTCTAGAGTTTTGTATAGTTTAGAGCACATAGTAGGTGTTGGATAAAGACATATTAAATAAATGTGGGGATTTGGGACAATCTTTGAGGACATGGGAAGATATATAGTCTACATTGATCTGTCCTCTAATTGGGGTGATAAGGTCCTATTGGCTTCCTCATTTTATGGTAAAATACAAGAGATGGAGCCTGGGTAGTCATTTTTTTTCTTTTTGTCAAGTAACCAAATAAATATATAGTCAAAGATAGGAAAAAAAAACTTACACTGAAAAATTTCACCAACTCTACAATACAAAAAGAAAAAGTAATGACTTAGTTAGTGGCATGTTATGGTATAGTATGCAGTTGCCCAGGTTAAAAGTAGTCAATTTCATTTATTGAGTTGACTACCAAAAGTTAAAATTGTTCCAGATGAAGTAGAACATGTTAACAATGCTCTTCTGATTTTGCATGCAGAGTATTGAAATCTGGAATGGAACTTCTAAAAAAACCAACTCCTGCAATTATTCTAGAAAAGCTGCCAATACTGTGGCTTCTGTTAAGCTAAATTAAATGGATTTTAGTCTTTATTAAAAGCAATTCATCTTTATTAAAAAAATTTCCATATTTATTATGAGTCAGACAAATAAATTAGCCATTAGTGGTGACATCATGGGCTTTTATGCATAAATATTTCAATTAAAAATTCAAATTATTGCATTAAAACTCTCTAATTTTTATTGTGGATTCAATTTAAGATAGTTATTAGTGTATTTTCTTAGAACTGACACATAATTGAGAGCATTATACAAAACTAGTAGCATTGAATATATTTATTTGAATCTTAGAAAAGGGTAGGTATATATTAAAGGAGAGACTTGCCAATGTATGCCAATGTAATTAGTTAATTAAAGGTAATTTTTATATATAGACACACATCCCAGGAAAAATATAAAAAGAAAAAGAAGTAGGGGTAAGGCATCTTATTGAAAGTGATTACTATATTCTAATGGCATTCTAATTATTCACTCTACATTCAGGGAACAAAATACTATGGTCATATATGTGTCAGAAAAGTATCTCACACAGTATCTGCTATCTTTTCTAATGCCTCATCTATTTCCCAGAGCGTTCATTTTAATCACATAAAATATTTAACTGGGTGACCTAGGAAGAGTCTCTTAACCTCTCCTTGTGTCTACCTTGTTGACTTCATCAGTTATGGTGACACATTTGGATAATGGAGGATTGTCTGAACCTTGGAAAAAGATTTCAAGCTCTGTAGAACTCCAATTTGCTGACCCCACGTGGACCCTGGATCATCCATCTTGCTCTTTTATCTAATACAACCCTTGATGACCTCATCCAGCATTCCACAATTACCTAGGGCTTGGTACCTTTGCAAAGAGCACTGACACCAACATCCTACTTTCCCACATGTCAAACTTCTATTCATCCTTTAACACACCGTCCATACGATTTGTCTGAAATCACTGTTTTCCTTTTCAGAGTTAAGTACTCATTCCATTGTGTCCTTGCAGCACTCTGTAAATACCTATTTTAACACAAATTTTCTAGCACATAATTCTTGGTTCTTGTATCTTTTTTCCTGACTACAGACTGCTCCTTGAAATCTGTGTCGTATTCATCACCTAATGTCCTCAAATGGCTGGCACATGTGGCTGCCCTTTTGACCTATGGTTGTCTCTAATATCTTAATGTGACTCAACTTTAATTCAAGTTAAGGAGATAAGGCAAAAATCCAGATAATGAAAATAAATGTATCCCTCTTCAGTCCACAATTCAGTCCCTAAATCGCATAGTCAATGGTGTGTTTGTGGGTATGTAATGCACAGGGTTAATAGTGGACTAGAACTGGCTTGCTTAAATGTGTCATAACATATCCACTAAGAGCACACACTCTAGCATCAGCCTATCAAGACGTTAACTTCAGGTTGCTCTTACTAACTAGATGACCCAGGCTGAGTCACTTAACCTCTGATTGCTTCTGCCTTATCATCTGTAAAATAGAGAAAATGAAAGCACTTCTCAGGATTGCTAGCAGCTACTGTTATCATTATCATTATCTTTGCTATCATTGTTAAATTTTTCTTCCTAATGGCAGACACTGGAGGATGTTATCTTCATTACCTTTCTTTGGCTTTAGGGAAGCCTTCTATATCTTCAGAACAAAAGGGGATAAAAAGCAATGAATTAGATTCTAATCTCTTTTAAGACATTCTGTACTTTTCTATCAGGCAAGCCCTGGAGGTAGGAAAAGAAAGGAACAATGTGCTACTGTCCTCTGTATTTGCTAGACACTAGGCTTTTGCAGAAAAAATCTTTTTTAACAGAAGACCCCTAACTGGAAACATAAATACTAAAGATGAGTTTTGTAAAACTAAGTCTCTATGTGTTACAGACAGTGCTCTAAACCAGGGGTCCCCGACCCTCAGCTGACCTGTCTGTGGAGGCCTGTTAGGAACCAGGCCATCAGCTCTCCTGAGCTCTAGTTCCTGTTATCCTGCCCTCTGCCCCTCCCCCCACAAGTGGGTGAGCCAACCAAGCCCACCTGAGCTCCACCTCCTGTCTCTCCTCCCACCTGGATCCATCCACTGCAGGCAAGTGAGTGGTGGTGCCAAAAATGTTGGTTACTGCTGCTCTAGACATTGGAAATGCAGTGGTGAACTTGAGATGCCCTCAAGTAACTTTCACTCTGGGGACTGGTTGTAATCATTGAATGCTATTCCTATCTCATAACCTGAATTATGGATTATAGGGCTACATCAATCAGCTGTTCTCAGTTTCATCCTTTATTTTCAGTTACATATTTGCAGTTAGAGCCCTTAAGTTTAAGAGAGAAAAGCAAGAGTTCAGAGTGTTATTTTTGAACTAAGAAGTCACATGCCCCAACAGTTTAAATATACTCATTGAAAGAATGTGCCTGAGGACAAGTTCCTCAGGATCAGATGTGTGTGTCAGTGTTTTTGTCAAGCTGATAGCAAAGACATCCTCACGGCCAGGCATCACCGAGGAATACAGCTGCCAGAAGGTGTAGGACAGTGGAAGCCTGGGGAAGGGACTCCAGTTCACTGAGACTCAGCCCACCCAAGGACCAATTTACCCAATGATTAGTTCAACAATTTAAAAAGACATGATTTTTTGAAACTTTTGTTTTGCCAGTGCCTGTGTTCTTGCCTTAGAGAGTGCTGGGCAAGTGCAGTAACCCAGCTCTAGGACAGTTTGCCACAGCTTATCTGGTGCCAGGGGCAGGGGCAGGGGCTGGGGCTGGAGCAAACACAGCATATGTGTTCCACAAACAAACAAACAAACAAAAACAGTAGGCCTGGACTGTTTTGAAGGGAAAACCTATACCTTCACATGTAAATATCAAAGGCAGAGACATTAATTGACATGAGAATTCAAATAAAAATCCTATCATCAGATCTATACACATATAGACATGAGTTACTTAACAAAGGTGGCAAGGCCCAAGAACAGACTTCTTAATAACTTTAAATGAGACAATTGTTGCCCCTCTAGAAAAGAAATGAAATTGTATCTCTAGCTCATAGTTGGCAACACTAGGCCTATTAACGATGTAAACACAAAAGGCAAAACCACAAAGCTTTTAGAAAAGTGACATAGAATAATATCTTCATGATCTTGGATAGAGATATTTCTGTAAATAGAACATTAAAAGCACAAACCAGAAAGGATAGACTTCAGTTCAAATTCATTAAAATTAATAAATTTACTTCATCAGAGAACACCGTGAAGATAGTAAAGACTAGTCCCAGAACTGGAAAAGATATTTACGACCATATACCTGGTAAAGGACTAGTATAAAGAATAAATAAAAAGCTTCTACAAATAAATTTGGAAATACAGTCAGTGCAATGAGAAAAAGGAAATAGATAGAAGGCCTGAAGATATACTTCACAAAAAGGAAATTTAAATGACTAATATAATGTGATATATAGATGTGCTTAAACTCCTTAGTAATTAGAGAACAGCAAGTTGATGATATTTTGAAGTAAAATAAGAAGGGTGGATATGGAGAAAGTAGAAGGGGGTATAAAGGAATAAATGGTGAGGGAAGGAGACTTGGCTTGGCATGGTGAACACATAATACAATATACAATTATAGAACTGTACACCTGAAACATAAAATCTTATTAACCAATGCCACCGCAATAAATTCAATAAAAAAGAAAAAGAAAACACAAATTTATTAGCTTTGCAAATTATTTTTAAAAATCTGATAATAGACAATATTGGTGAGGATGTAGAACTGTTGGTCTGAAGTATCAGTTGGCACAGTCTCTTTGGAAAACAGTTTGATATTATCTAGCACACTCTAAGATGTTGATGCCCCAGCAATTCCACTCATGGGTATTCACACTAGGAAACATTTTTGCATATATTTCCCAAGAGACATGTCCAATATTATACACAACATCAGTACCAGAACCTTAAATGGGACTTATCCCAAATGCCCATTAAGAGTAAGATAAATATATAAGTTATGGCATACTCTATTATTCAATAGAATACTATACAGTATTAAAGATAAATTCACTATGGGTGGATTTAAAACGCTATTTGGATCTCATAAATATAGATTTGAACAAAAGGAGAAATTTGAAAGATAACATATAATATGGTTTCATTTATTTGAAAACAAGAAAAGTAAACTACATTTTTAGGGATGCATAGGTAGAAAATTATTTTCACAAAAATGAGGAGAGTGGTTACCCTTAGGGGTGAGAGACCAGATGCAATCAGGAACTCCTTTGCTGCTGGCTAACCTTCACAGTGACAAGGTTAGACTGAGTATTTATAATGATTTCTTAAACCATTCAGATGTATTTTATGCATTCTTTTGATATGTCATACAAACTATACACACAGTGTGAGGAGATAAATGAGATAACAGAAAGTTTCCCTAAAAAGTGTTATAAAATTATTTTTATTTTGTAATGAGAACAAATAAAAATGTTGAATTAGATTAACACTGGAAAGAAAAATCTACAAAAATACAGCAAAGTTTGAATGGTTGTTTTCTTTGGATTTGTGGAACTATTGATGTTATCTTTTACTTTTTTGTATTTTATGAATTATCCGTAATGATATACATTAATTTATGTAAAAATACATTTATTTAAAAACAACAGAGTCCAAGGAAATGTCAAGTATGAACTATAGCTTCAAAAATGCTCAGAAATTGATTTTTTAGCAAAATGATCACTTTAACAGTTTTTGGCAAACAAACCTACATTTGCAAGATAATTCCTATACCATTCTACGTGGTCTATGAATGAAAAGCCAATTGCTTCTGTAGAAAAATCTTTCCTGTATATGTTCATGTGTTACCAGACTGTAGACATAAAAATCACCGCAGTGTTCCTCAGATAGCACATCCATAAGCCAACACCAAGAATGCGCACTTAAGGATGGACTTGTGGCAAGCTCATTAAGGTCTCCACAGAGGAATGTTGCCTACATGTATAAATTGTAAGGCACAACATACATTCACCAAAAGTTTTTGTATAGTTCGATTTTGAAGTTTTAAAAATAATGTTTGCATTTTTTGTAAATGCTTTATTTTACTCTTAACGTCTAAGCAAAGCTCAGCAGAGAGACGCAATACTGAGAAAAATATACACACTCAACATGACTTATCTAGGGAAGGAAACAATTAAGCAATGACCTAGGCTGGTTTTGATGGTTTTACTAACCCTGCTGAGGAAAGCCTCTCACTTAATTACATTTGTGTTTTAGGGAATTTAAAACAGAAACCATGGCTTTATGTAATGCCTTAATCATCATCCCTTTATAACAGGCATGAATAATTAGGCCTTGCCAGGGTTTTTGTCCCTTTGGTGAACACAGGGGGTATAATAAATATGATGCGGGACCTTCAGTGAAAACTCACGCAGACACACTTCTCACTGCCCAGAATCCAGAGTGATCCAAATCAAAGAGTTGATTAAGCCAGCCAGTAATAGGACAGCAAATCTATGACTGAAATGCTAATCAAAATACAAACTGCACCTCCAATGATCTGCTGATATTTTTAATCAGCCAATGCATTGAATACAAAGGTGCACTGGTTTGTTGGTTCAATCAGTTAAAAACCTGGGTTAGGGTAGTTTGTGATTAATGTGAAGGAGGGGTACAGAAAGGGAAGTAGTTAGGAAATGTTTAGAATTTCAAAAGTAAAATTTGGTAAAATGCAGAGATGTGTTTGTTCAATTAACAAAGAAATCATCATTTTATGAATGTCCAAGCAAACCAAAATTTATTTTTTGGTGATCATGTTTACTTTATAACTGGGTTATTTCACTGAACTTTGGTTGAAATTGATCACTTTCACATTTGAGTTTCAAAATTGGCTTTCAGAAGACTCTGTGGTAGAGCTAATTGAATGGATTTTCCTTAATTAGAAAAAAAAATCTACTGCAGCTAATCACAAAATAGATAACCCTAAAGATACTTATTTTGTAGATAGCAAAACTCCAGAGCTCAATCATAACTATCATGACATGTTAATAACAAGTAAATTTCTAATATTTTACTGCAGAACCTCTTTATAGTCAGCAAAGTGTATAATTTTCTCCCTAGGAGCCTCTGCCTCAGAGTCTGTTCAAAATTCCTTATAATAGAACTGTCAGTCATTTCAGAGCCTATAGTGCTTATTTCTTAGGGAACCATTATTCATAAATTTCTGATATTTACAACCTGAACATGAAATAAATACAGTTTTTGTTCAGTAGCATTCATGAATAAACAGTGGTGTTCTCTTTGTGTGTGAGGAATTAACTACTTTGGGAAAGATTCATCACTGCAGAAGGGTAATGTGAAGGATCACATTGAAAAAATTCGGCCCAGTTAGGATTATAAAACTGTTTATTCAGCACTGATGCTAGCTTGAAGATGGATAATTAGAAACTTTAATGTGCAGAATGCGCTTGGCAAATATTTCTGGTAGCCAATACCACCATTATCACATCCAAGAAGGACAACTGAGTCGAAAGATAACCAAGAAACTTGTCCAAGGTCATGTGGAAAATGGAAGGAGAGACTTCAGTTTTCTTTACGTATACTCTCATTAGATTTACTGAAATCCTGCTATATTGTTCTGGCATATAATTTCCCCATATATGTCATGGAAATAAGATGGAGACTTCTTAATATATTCATAGATTCCTGGGATGGCAGCTGACAGAGAACACTTCCTGCCTCCTCATGCTGGAATTTGAAGACCTAAAGTGAATTTTACCTAAAGTGGAATTTACAGAGTCCTAAAGTGCCCTGGTGAAAATTAGATAAAGATACCCCTCGTGAACACAGGGCTTGGTAAGCAGATCTTGGGTTATATCTCTTAGAACAAATGCTATATTTTTGTGACATCCAAAAGATCACCATGCCCTTGGTATTGCCTGTTGGTATAAATGCTGCACAGTAAAGTAAACTCATAATTATAATTGATCTATAGTCAGGAGCCAATGCTTTTGGTAGAAATTAAGCCATTTTGACATGAAGAAATGAGATTAAAGAATAATTTACTCATGTGCTAAGAATACAAAATGAAAACATAGACACTATCTTGCTATAAGGAACTTCCAGTCTGCCACGTCAAAACCTTCCTCTTATGTGTCATCATCCTGCTATGTCAAAACACTCTTGTTGACCCCATTTTCCCTGCCAGCTATTTCTGCATTTCCCTATACCTCTTTAGAGCAGAACTCTTTGAAAGAGTTGCCTGGCCAGTCAAGATGGCTACATAAATAGATATGCTTTGCCCCCTGGCACAACTACAGAAAGAATTACAACCAGATCTCAAAACTAATGACACCCAGAACTGTCAGAAAATCAAGCTGTATGGAAGTCCAAAAATGGGTGGAATCGAGGAAACAGGTGGAGAGGCAGTGTGGTGCAGAAAGGCAATGGTGGCAGTGGGGAGGTAGTGGGAACAGATGGGAGAGATATCTTGGGAGTAAGTAATCCCAGCCCCAGGCCAGACTATACAGCCCAGGGTTCCAGTACTGGGAAGATAGATCCCCATTACCTCTGGCTGTAAAAACCAATGGGAGCTGGCGCAGTGGAAGAAACTGCCATATTTTTGCCACTTAAAGGGCCGGCACAGACTTAGAACATGCAAAAACCCCACCCACTCTGGGATTCACCACTGGGGAAGCAGCTGAAAGGGTGCCAGTTGAACACGGGAAGGGGGATGAAGAGACTAGAAATTGGGCAAGTGCTGGGCAAACTGCCAGAAGCCAGGAGGCAGCAATGTCTACTCTCCGAGCTCACCCCACACAGCAACAAAGCAGTGAAGGGGGTTTCCCCAGCCTGGCAGTTACCTAAGGCTCTACCCCACACAATTGACAGGTGCCTTTTCTACATAGACCACAATACTAAGACAGGGACTCAAAGCAGCTCTACCTAACACAGAAACAAACACAGGAGGGCTGCCAAATTGAGGAAATAAAGAAATATGAAAAAACAGAACAAAACCCAAGAAAAAGAACTAAACGAAAAAGAGCTAGCCAACCTACCAGATGCAGAGTTCAAAATACTGATTATCAGGATGCTTAAAGAACTCCTTGAGTACGGCAAAAAAATAAAGGAAGAATGAAGATTACATTAAGTAAAGTAAAAATAATCCACAGGAAACCAACAGAGAAGAGAAGGAAACTGGGATCCAAACCAATGATTTGGACTATAAGGAAGAGATAAAATATTCAACCAGAACAAACAGAAAAAACAGGAATTCAAGAAAAAGAGGATAAGCCTAGGAACCTCTGGGGCATCTTCAAATGTGCTAACATCTGAATCATAGGGATACCAGAAGGAGAAGAGGAAGAGCAAGAAGTTGAAAACTTATTTGAAAAAATACTGAATGAAACTTCCCTAATTTGGTGAAGGAAAAAGACATACAAGTCCAGGAAGCACAGAGAGTCTTAAACAAGTTTAACCCAAAGAGGACCACACCAAGACACATCAGAATTAAAATGCTAAAGGTTAAAGATAAAGAATCTTAAAAGCAGCAAGGGAAAAACAGAGAGTTATATACAAAGGAGTTCCCATTAGACTGTTAGCTGATTTCTCAAAAGAAACTTTGCAGGCCAGAAGGGACTTGCAAGAAGTAGTCAAAGTGATGAAAAGCAAGGACCTACATCCAAGGTTACTGTATCCAGCAAAGCTATTATTTTAAATGGAAAGGCAGATCAAGTGCTTCCCTGACAAGGTGAAGCTAAAGGAGTTCATCACCACCAAGCCATTATTACATGAAATGATAAAGGGAGTCATTTAAGAAAAAGAAGATCAAAACCATGAACATTAAAAAGACAACAAATTCACAACTATCAACAACTGAATTTAAAAAGAAACAAATAGCAAACAAGCAGAATAGGAACAGAATCATAGATATAGAGATCATCTGGAGGGTTATCAGATGGGAAGGGAGAGAATGGGGAAATGGTACAAGGATTAAGTAGCATAGATAGTAGGAACAAAATAGACAAAGGGAGGTTAAGAATAGCATAGAAAATGGAGAAGCCAAAGAACTTACATGCACAACCCATGGACATGATCTAAGAGAAGAATTGCTGGAAGGAAGGGGGGTAAAGGGGGAAAACTGAGACAACAGTAATAGCATAATCAATAAAATACACTTAAAAATGAAAAATAAAAAATAAAAAAAGAATGACAAAGAAATAAAAGAGTTGCTCGGACTGAGTGCTTACATTTCTTCTCTAAATCTCTCTTCAGTCTACTCTAATCAGGCTCCCCTCCCGACAACTCTACCAAAAGGTCTGTTCCCAATGTCTTTTACTGGCAAACCAGTAGCCAGTCTTCAGGCCCCAGTGACAAGCCATACCACCCTACCTTGCTTTTCCTCCTAACTCACAGACTGCCTCTTCTAAGCATTCCCTTGCAGACACACCCTCCTCTCTCAGGTGTCTACATCCACTGAGTGCTCACACCCCTTTGGTTCTTTAATCCATAGGGCAGTGCTAACACATGTCTAAAGGATTTAGACACCTGGAGGTCAAACTTCTGGCACAATCTATTTAATGATTTATACTTTCCCAATCACTTATCTCCATAAATCATGGGGTTACATAAATAAATATGTCTATCCAACAGCTTCGGATGGTTAAGACACCAGCTTTATTCCTAACCTCTTCCACATTCATTGTCATACCAGTTAATGATTTTATTTTATTCAACTAGTTAAGCGCTCAACTCTACAAGGCAAACAGATGTGTGATATTTAATTAGTAACCCAATCGTGGCTTTTTGCTTTCCTCAGCTTATTTTTTAAGAAGCGAGGAGGGGAGCCCTAGCATTCTTAAAAAAGACATGTTCTTTATAAAAAGTTTTTTCTCTAAAACTAAAGGGACAAATTAAAAACTACTGTAAATACTAAATATAAGAAATAGTTACACCCAAGACATGGTCTCCTCAGTATGTGCTGGTTCATAGCTGATCACAGTAATACCCCTTTACCAACACAGAGGAATACAGGGAAGCAAGAAATAAATGTCCACAAGAAAAAGGGTGAAACAGCCACGGAAAATAATGTTTTGGCCAACAGAAAATTACTTTTCTTTTCCTGTCATTATATTTTCATTTTCTACTACACCTTCAGTTTCTTCAATTTCTACCTTTCTTAATCATGTAAAATTTCTCTTCCCCCTTCTTTTCAGATAGAGTCTATTATAAAATGTTGTAAAGGATAATGCCCAAAAATTGGTGCTCAGAAGAGAAAACCTGTTGATGGCTTTCCTGTTAGATTTTATTCTTTTCTGTTCTTTTGTTGTTTCTCCTTAAAAGTAGAGTTGTCTTTTGATGAGAAAAAAAAAGTGACCTAACAAAAACCAAGTTTTCAAAACACTGCTGATAGAATTGGTGGTAAAATATAATGCTCTGGGTCTTAAAATACTCAGTCTTGAGGACAAAAGGCAGCACTCCCTACTGACCTTCTTATTAGCCCTTTATAATGGTCTCCAGTGGCTCTTCAGCTGGTTTTGTTGATGCCTTTCCAAGGAAGTCTGTGAAATATAGGGATGAGTCCGAAACATTTGGTTGTAGTCAGAATGTGAACACATATCTAGAATTAGCCATGTTTTAAGCAGTTTAAACTGGCTAAAAAAAATCCGTGTATTTAGCCCTGGTTGGTGTGGCTATTTGGAGTATGGGACATTTGCTATAGAATAACATAAGAGATTCTTACTTTAATAGTTTGTGAAAGAACACTTTTAATTGTAAAATAACATTAATAAGATCAATCAGAAAACATTTCTGAGCAGAAATTTGGGGCATGATTTTACATATTTATTTAAATGGTAGTTACTCCTATGAGCTAGTTGAAAGAGAATAGCTGATGACCTTCTCTTACACAGTATTTGTAATGAATGAAGATAAATTATTTAATAGTCTTAGTTATCTTCTGGGACATTAAAATGTAAAATGCCATAATGTGCATAATTCAGAGTAAAAGTGACAACATACTATGTAGTGTAGTATTTCAAAAATCTGTATAATTTTAACACAATTGTTTATCACTATCTGCATGGTGGACTTGAATGAAGGAGAGCAACAGTCTTTAACTTGTTTATCTATAAAATGGGGGTGTTAAAATAATTTACCTCCTAAGATCGTGAAACTGAATGACTATAAACTAACAAAAACATCAAGCACTTAGTTTAGGACCTGGCATTAGAATTTGGCTCTAAATAAATGGTACTGATATCCACACTATTTAATTAAGATACATACTATATAAAATTAGCAAGTGTCTCCAGATAAAGTCCCCATTGAGTGGCATTAAGCTAACAAAATATATTTAACACATCTATTGCAATATCATTTGATTTGCTAATAAACCTTATCATATAGACAGGAAAAACATCAAACGCTGTCCAGTCTCTTTCTGAATGGCTATCAGCTCGGTGGAATTGGAGTACTGACAGATTTTACCTTATGCCATAAAAGCAATAAATCACATATTATATATATGTATTATATATGCATATATGTTATGACATACATTTTAATATTGTAAGCCTTGATTAATATTTATTTTTAATTAATGTGTTTCCATTTTTAATTAGGCAAGAATAAAAGAAAAAAAGAAAAACATCCCTCAAGGTAAGTTCAGAATTGTTTTACTTGATGAAGGAAAATACTGTTTTCTTGTCAGAGCTGACACTTGATGTACCCATTTGCCCATGACTTAAAGACAGCACTCTGTCACATTTATAAACAATGCTCAAGTGTAGTCCCCAAATTAATTTTTTTAAATAACATTAAAAATAAAGATAATCCAAGGGGCACTTGGTTTTTTTCCTTATTATAATATAATTAAATATAATAGCATTTTATATGTAAAATTAGGCTCCAGCAAAAAAGCCAAAGTCATTAATTAATTTCTGATATAAATCTGTAAACTCTTGATATTGTGCCCTAAACGAATCCTAACTGGCATTTTTCTATAACAACATAACAATGTCTAAGTAATTACACTTACAATATATCATTGAAGAAGGTAGAAATCTGATGCACCATATTTCTTTATCTCTTTAAAATTCATGAACATTTAATTGAAAAAATTTGGGAGTTTTTTAAAAGTTTTAAATTTTTAAATTTAAATACATGAAATGAAACTAGATTACTAACTTACACCATACAAAAAATTAACTCAAAGTGGATTAAAGACTTAAATGAAATTCCTAGAAGAAAGAAAATATAGGCAGTAAGCTTGACAACATAAGTCTTGGAGATGCTTTTTTGTTTTTTTTTTTAAGATTTTATTTATTTATTTATTTATTTTTAGACAGAGGGGAAGGGAGGGAGAAAGAGAGGGAGAGAAACAGCAATGTGTGGTTGCCTCTCACATGGCCCTCACTGGGGACCCAGCCCGCAACCCAGGCATGTGCCCTGACTGGGAATCGAACTGGGACCCTGTGGTTCCCAGCCCATGCTCAATCCACTGAGCTACACCAGCCAGGCACTTTTTTTTTTTTATTTGACCCTAAAAGCAAAGGCAACAAAAGCAAAAATAAACAATAGGGACTATATTAAACTGAAAAGCTTTTGCATAGCAAAGAAAATAATTAACAGAATGAAAAGGCAACCTCATGAATGGGATAATTCATTTACAAATCATATGCCTGGTAGGCAGTTAATATTCACAATATATTGAAAAACTCATATGACTCAATAGCAAAAAAACAAAGATTCCTATTAAAAATGAACGGGAGATCTGAATAGACATTTTCCCAAAGAAGAAATACGGGTGGTCAACAGGCACATGAGATGTTCAACAACACTAATTATTAGGGAAATGCAAGTGAGAAACTGAAAATCATCAGGGAAATGCAAAACCCACAATAAGATCTCCCCTCAGACCTGTTAGAATGGCTGTAATAAAATAAACAATAAAGAACGCATATTGGTAAGGATGTGGAGAAACGAGAACTCATGCATAGGAATGCAAACTGGTGCCACGACTATGGAAAATAGTATGGAGGTTCCGCAAAAAAAAAAAAAAAAGAAATAATAATAATAATAAATAAAATAGAATTACCATACAATCCAACAGTTTCACTTCTGAATGTTTTCCCAAAGAAAATAAAAACACTAATTCAAAAAGCTACACACATCCCTATGTTAGTTACAGAATTATATACATCAGGAAAAAGATAGAAATAACCTCACTGTGATCAATGGGTGGGAGGATTAAAAAAGATATATATGCTATATATAACTATATATATGTATCTCTATACAAGGCGGGAACTAAGAAAAAAACCAGAATTGTCTCCAGGGTTGTCTTCTGGAGGGCAGCCTCTTTTTTTCAGGCCTCCTGTAGTACAGGCTCCCCTGCGAGGTCTGTGCTCTAGGAACCCATCTGTGTCAGTGGACCAGCTGGTGTTGTGAGAGCCTGCATTAGGCTTCAGTGAATTTTTTTTAAGATTTTTTCAACGCATTTGTCCATTTTATGATGGCTGCCCACACTGCACTAAGTGTTCGGCAGTTCTTTGACCAAAGGTGGCATGACCCCCATGCTCCACCCTCCCTGTCCACCTGATCTTGCTCATGTTGCTTCCCTGGATGAAAAAAGTCTTCAAAGGGAAATATTTTGTCAATGTGGAAGAGGTGAAAAAAAAATGGCAGAAGCACTAAAAGGCATCAAAATTGGAGTTCAAAAACTGAGCAGTAGAAAAAAAAAATCTTGATAAGTGTATTACATCAAATGGAGAGTACTTTGAAGGTGACTGAGGTTTACACATGTTTAAATAAATACACAATTTTTTATAAATAAATTCCAGTTATTTTTGGGCCCACTCTTGTATAACTATATGTGTGTATACATATAAAGTTATATACATAAAATTATATAAAACCCCATGTATAGTGAAATACAATTTAGCTACAAAAAGAATGAAATCTTGCTATTTTGGACAAAATGGATGGACCTTAAGGATATGCTATATGAAATAAGTCAAATAAAGACAAATATTGTATGATGTCATTTATACGTGGAATATAAAAATAAAACACAAATGCAAACTCATAGATAGAGAGACCAGATTGATGGTTGCCAGAGGAAAGGGATGGCGTAGGGTGGGCAAAATGAATGAAGGGTTCAAAAAGTACAAGCTTCCAGTATAAAATAAATTAATTATGGCATTGTCAAATACAGCATGGTGACTATAGTTCATAATACTGTATTGCATATTTGAAATTGCTAAGACAGTAAAGCTTAAGTCCTTGTCACAAGAAAAATAAAGGCCCTGACTGGTGGAGCTCAGTTGGCTGGGTGTCATCCTGCAAAGCAAAAGGTCCATGGCTCGATTCCTGTCAGGGCACATGCTTAGGTCACAAGTTTGGTCCTCAGTAGGGGTGCATACAAGAGGGAACCAATCAATGTTTCTCTCCCACTTCGATGTTTCCCTCCCTCTCTTTCTTCTTCTTTTCCCTTCTCTCTAAGAAAATAATAATACAAAAAAATTTTTAAAAGAAAATATATAACTAGGCATGATGGTGGATGGTAAGTGGACTTACTGTGGTGACCATTTCTCAATGTATACAAATATGTATACATTATGTTGTATACCTGAAATTAACATAATAGTATGTTAGTTGTACCTCAACAAAAAGTAAAATTATAAAAAGATAAATGAAACTACATACCCAACTATGTGGAACAACACAAATGAACAATTGATACATGAAACAACTTAAATGGTTCTTAGGATATTATGCTGAGTAAAAAAAGCGAAAATCAAAAGGTCATAATATTTTCAAAATGACAGAATTTTAGAGAGAGAGAACCGGTTAGTGGTAGAAGACTAGTAGAATGATGGGGGCGAGGGAGGTGGATGTGATGGGATATTTCTGCAGCTCGATTGTGGTGGTGGTTATACAAATCTGCGCCTGTGATAGCGTTTCCCAAGCATTTCCTGCAGCTATATAAAATGGAATAATTAGAGAAAATCAGGCAAAGTGTACATACAATCTCTCTATACTATCGTTGCCACACTTCCTGTAAATCTACGATTATTTCAAAATTTAAAAAAAGGTTATAAAAAGAAAAAAATTGAAAAATAAAAATTGGGGAGTATATATATATCTGCACAAACACACACAATTTATACAAGATATATACATGTATATGCACACACAGTATATACTTATACATAAGCATCTATATCATAAATATATATTTGTATATGCATATTTATTAGTAAAAATTAAAGTGTATAGCACATATTTATATAAAAGTCTGAAGTTTTCCTCTAGTCATTTTATTGAGGTTTCATAGGAATACATTGTCATTTGATTCAGGGTAAATGATTTCACTGTGGGGGTTGTGTTAAAAACCTAATCAGACCTAAAAGCTCCACATCTCATTTAGAAACTACTTGGCTCATATAATTTTTAAAATTTCCCTTAGACCTTTCTTTTTAACAAGAAAGTGTCTATGCTTGGTTTCTTAAGCATTTTTTTTTTTTTGGCTTATTTCTCTTTACTTCAAATCCCTTTCTACTTCAGATGTAAAAAAGTGTCTGTTGGGAAAAGGTGGCTCAAATGTTCTTTAGCAAAGGATTTAAGATAACTATAAGGAACAATAAGTGGCGGAAGCCAAGGACTTAGTGGAGCAAAGAATTTCCTATAAACTTCCTTACTTGAGACCACAAGGGGAGAGAAAAAAATCCTTACAAGTGTACAGATTTTTAAACGTCAGCGAAATCTCATTTCTCCTGCGTTTGGCTCCCTGCTAAAGAGCTAAGCACATGATCAGCTGTTCTGTGACGACTGGATGTTGTTTGTCTGGTTGTTTGCTTATATGTATGTAGTCAACACACTGATGTATATTAGGTAGAATGCCCTGGTGGCATATGGTTGTAAGCCACCACTATCGCCTCTTCTCTCTTTATTTATACCTCGTGTGTGTGTGTGTTTACTAATACGTAACTCCTGCCTCTATATCTCAACATCATTACCTACTTTGATCTTCTTTAATCTTAATAATCTTTAGCCTTCTCTCCTAGTTTACTGGATTTCACAGACTGTGAGTTTTCCATATTACCATTTAATTCTGCATGTGCCTTCTTTCACTGCTTCGGTAAGGCCATTCCACTTTGGTTTCTAGTCTCCTACAACCTACTCCTGAACAGACCAGACCATGTAGCCCAGCCCCAGGATTCATAAAATGTGAAGATTCAGCTGTTTTACAAGAGCACGGGGAGCTAGAGTTGATGAGGGCATTTCTGAATAGCACTGGTCTTTCTTACCTATAAGTGAAGAGATAGACTCTTGAAATTTCTTGACCAAAGACTTATCTTCCACTACCCTTGGTCCTGATGGGGAGCACCATATATTTTAAAATATTCTCAGCCTGGATGGTCTTCTGTAGCTTTCTTCTTCCAACCAGAAAATGAAATGGTGCCTTGTATGTCAAGGCATTGATAATCTATCTGAGAAAACAGGAGTGGTGACAGCCAAACCCTCAGTGAATCAGGCCTGAGCAATGGTACCAGATGAGGACAGATCTCAGGACATCTGGAGATGAAATCTAATTCTATGTCACTGCATATTTAATACAGAATCTTGGGCAAGCCATTCAACCTCTCTGGGTCTCTTTTCTTATTAGTAAAAACAGTAAATAACATGTTAATAATAATAAAATTACTTTAAATATTTGGGCCAGGATCACGTCAGGTAAGGCACATGGAAAGTTTTCCCTGCTGTCAAAGGGCCAGCACATGCATGGCGTCCTTATGACCAGGGCTGGTGATACTGCCAATGTGAAGTTAGGAGATGCAGCATCTCAGCCTTCCAGGATTGAGAAAAGGGAAGCTGGCAGTGGAGACAGGGACTGAGAGCCAAACCGAGAGCTGCCCTTTCTTTATTTTGGATGACAAAAATCAAGTCACAATATAGAGAGTTTGGGCTTCTGGAGCCTTAAAAAACCAAAACTTTCATGGCCCTTGCCTACAGTATTGGTGATGGATTTAGAGCAAATAGAATTAAAAACAAGATGTGTAATTAGATGAGCAGAAATCATTGGTAGGGGGGTAGCTGCTAGGACCCTTGGCAATATCTTCTTAATCAACTAAGAGCAGACCGAAGTCAGCTGTGCCAAAAATTTCAAGAATCATCTTCTTACCAAGGGTCAGCAAATGATTGCCTGTGCGTCAACTGCAGTCTACCATCTGTTTTTGTGAATAGTTTTTTTATTGGAATACAGCCATACTTATTTACATACTGGCTTTGGGTGCTTTTACAGTAGAACGCAAGAGTTGAGCAGCTGTGACAGAAACTATACAACCTGCAAAGTTTAAAATGTTTACTCTCTGTCCTTTCTGAGAAAAAGTTTAAAGGTGCATGCTCTATGCCCTTAAACAAGTACATGTGTTAGAAGCGACATTTGCACTGGCGGATCAATTTAAGTTAGAAGGTGAAATCTTCGAAGAACAGGGCTGGGGAATTTTCTGAGAGTAACATACTTGTTTTGTTTCTATGTTCAAGGAGAATAACCAAGAATTGTCAAAGACAGTGACAGTTATGCATTTCAAGAAAAAAAGTAGAAAAGTTCAAATCAAATGCTTGAAACCCAGGGGGCTGCAGGAGGAAATCATTCTAGGAGTATCTATTGAAGGAAGTGACGTCAGATGTCCACGCCATCACAGTTATTCTCTCTTAATCAGTAAACACAGGATCTAGCAAAACGGGGACCTTCATGGTTTTTGCCTAAGAAACTTCAAGCAAGAATGCTATTACTCTCGAGCAGAGACTGATCCATTTCTGAAGTTGTCAGAAATGGATTCCAAGTATATACCAGTAGAAATTAGTATATACCAGCATCTAAGAATAGATATTCTGATATCTACCTTTTTTCGTCTCTGAAATAAAAGCACAAAGGCACAATGTAGTGGTAAGGGAAAACACTCAATTTCGCCGAGCCGGGTGCTCGCTGCAGTCACCATGGGATGTGGAGGCAATCACTATGCCTAGCACAGAGCTCAGAGCAAGTGGAGGGTCTTTCTCCCCAGGAAGGCCAGCAGCTGCTCAGTGCCCAGCAGGGAGCAATGAAAATGGCTAACATGACAGTCAAGAAGGGAAAAAAGCATGGTTGTTAACGTGCTCAGAAGCGCATCATTGTCAAGTGTCCAGCGTTTTCCACTTACACAAAGCACCTATATCATTTTCCCATTTATTTTAGCAATTCAACAGACCACATATAACATATAACTGCCAGGCATTACCTCTCCTCCCTGTAACTGATCAGAAGCATACATTGCCCCTGGTTTAGAAAGCAAAGTGAAAGATCAATGAGGAGATAAACCTCCATTCACTTGGCCCTGCACTTCCAGCACATACATTCTCCCCGGAAAAACTATGGTTATCCTTATTCGACACCCTTGAAAGACATGGAGAACACAAAAGAAAGAACAAAGAATTAGGAAACATAAATCGTTGGTAATACCAACGCAAGATATTAAAACAATAAAATATGAATGAGTTATTTTTCCTCTTTGTTATTCCCGATACAATTTAATTCTGTTTCTAAAAAGGACAGTGGAAGGAAATGGAAAAAGATGAATAAAATAATGTCAGGAGAATAAAGCTTTGCTTGTGTATTAGCAAAAGGCTGGAGACCCTAAGGTGGTCTCCATGGATCGCGCATCAGTGTCCTCGAGGCCCCGGGAAAGTCGAGACCGGCAGCTGTTGGAAACCACTAACCCAAAGATCATGTGGGATGCATTCTGCCAAAAACAGCAGTGATAAACATGTGTTATAAAAATACTACATTGCTTCCTTAATGTTTATGTGGCCATAGTGATTTCAAAAGAAATGTTTTGTGCATAAAACAACGTAATAAAAGGAAATCCTGCTACTTGACAGGGTTTCCTTTAAGGGAAAGACTTTTTCATGCCCATAAAAATTTGATCCCCACATCTGTTAGAGATAAAAGGAGAGTATAACTTCCCTTTTGGATGCAGATATTCAGTTCTCAGAGACCATATAATATGCTTAATGAGAACAGCAAAAATGTTGTAATCCCCTGAGTAAATTAGTACTCTACTGAAATGCAAATGCTTATGGACTGCTTCAGGTACTCTTTGGTTTTTAATATGGCTTTGGCTGTGTGTTTATATTTTAATTCTAAGGAATAGCTTGTTATTGTAATTTTAAGAAGTCAAAATGGTGCCTAAAGAAAAAGAAAAATATTTTCCCAAGGGAGCAATGCTGTTCAATTCTCAAATAATGAGGACCTAGCAGAGCTAGCCTGTTCATCCTCCTCATCACTGCCCACAAGACCACCATGGCCTAACATGTGGTGGGACTTCATCCCACAGCCTCTCCACTTCGTATGCAGCCTGGCCTTCCTGGTGCTTTTCTTATCATTTGGGGTGGAATTCTTTGATTTATATGCCTACGCTGTTTTTAGAATGACAGCAAAGACCCTACAATGTCTATCTATTTCTCTCAGAGGATAAGTCCACATCCTGGCATTATTGGCTGTGATCTGACTGCCATCACCGACCTGATTGTGTCTCTCACTGTTTTTCCTCACTCAGTCCACTGCTGCCACGCTGGCTTCTTCTGTTTCTTCAACACTACTGTGCACAGGTCTCACTTCTCAGAATGCTCTGCCCACATAGCTGCATGCTTACCTCCCTCCTGTGCTTCAGGTTTGGGCTCATGTCTCACCTCCTCAGGGAGGTCCCCTTGACCACTCAATCCCCACACCCTTGGTCCTCCTCACTCTACTTCTCTTTTCCATAGCCCTTATCTTTAAACCTATTATCCAATTTGCTTATTATTACGAATTGGGTTGGTCAAAAAGTCCGTTTCATTTTTTTCTGTAAAATAAAGGACACATTATTTATTTTCACCAATAACTTTATTGATTTTATATTTTGATTATATTGGCTATCTCCCACCTGGTATAATGTTGATTGTTCTCAGTTAATGTCTCAATTTGATCACTATCAACTTCAACTGGCCTACCCGACCATGTAACATTGTCCAGAGAGAAATCGCCAGCATGGAACTTCACAAAACCACTTTTGACATGTTCAGTCAGTCACAGCACCTTCTCCATACACTGTACAGATCTTTTCTTTGCATTTCAGTTGTGTTTTTACCTTTCTTGAAATAATAAAGCATAGTATGTCAAAAATGTTGTGTATTTTCTTCCATCTTCAATATTAAAATAGCTATACAAAAATTCACCACTTTTGCCCTGGCTGGTATAGCTCAGTGGATTGAGCGCGGGCTGGGAACCAAAGGGTCCCGGTTCGATTCCCAGTCAGGGCACATGCCTGGGTTGCAGGCCCGGTCCCCACTGAGGGCCATGTGAGGGGCAACCATACATTGCTGTTTCTCTCCCTCTCTGTCTCCTTCCCTTCCCCTCTCTCTAATAATAAATAAATAAAATCTTTAAAAAAAAATTCACCACTTTTGATTTTTTTAAATGCACACTGATATGACAGCTATCACAATACAATCTAACAAAACTGTTCTGAATGAAGCTAAAGACAACTAAGCACTACTAGAGCCATCTTATGGAAAAAACAAACGAATGTTTTGGCCTATCCCATGTTACTTATTGTCTGCGTCGCCCATGAGAACATAAGCATCACAAGGCCAGAAAACTGTGTCTGGAATGCTGAATGAGGCATAGCAGGCCCTTAATACATGTTTTGATGAATAAAAATAAATGAATGAATATTTGTGAAATACATAAAGATTTCAAAAGCCCTCTATTAAAACTTCTCCTATTGCAGAAGTCCCAAGCTTCTCCTTCTCATTGTAAGATGATTGCATTTGCAGCCCCGTATGTTTAAAACACCTCCCCACCAGATCTTTCTGCACTGCTTCACTTTCATCCTTAAAAATCTCAGTTCAAACATCATTTCCTCTAGAAACCTGAAACACCAATTCAAAAGAACCTATGCTCACCAAAGTTCATAGCAGCACAATTTACAATAGTCAAGTACTGGAAGAAACCTAAGTGTCTACCAGTAAATGAGTGAATACAAAAACTATCGTACATTTATACCAGGGGTGTCAAACTCATTTTCACTAGGGACCACATCAGCCTTGCTGTTGCCTTCAAAGGGCTGAATATAATTTCAACTCCTTAACAGTTAAGGAGTAGTTACATTTATAAAGTCCTAAAATTATTTCAGCCCTTTGAAGGCAACTGTGAGGCTGATGTGGCCCCTGGTGAAAATGAGTTTGACACCCCTGGTTTACAGAATATTACACAGCAGAAAGAATGAAGGGGCTCCCACCCTTCACGACAGCATGGATGGAACTACAGAGCATTATGCTAAGTGAAATAAGCCAGGCAGTGAAAGACAAATACCATATGATCTCCCCTATAAGTGAAACCTAATCAACAAAACAAACAAGCGAGCAAAATATAACCAGAGACACTAAAATAAAGAACAAACTGACAGTAACCAGAGGGGAGCGGAAGGGGTAGTGGGGGAAAGTAGGGGAAGGGCCATCAAGGAAAACGTATGAAGGACACATGGACAAAGCCAAAGGGGGTAGGTTTGAGGGTGGGGGATGGAGATAGGTGGAGCAGGGGGCATGTTGCAGGGAAAATGAAGACAATTGTAGTTGAACGACAATAAAAAATAAATAAATTAAAAAAAAAAAAAGAATAGCTCCATGACCACTCACAACCTGCATCCCTTATCCTTTCTTTCATTCTCTATCACATTTCCCTTTCTAGCTTCCTCATCACACTACTCAATATCTAATGTGGTCTTACTTTAAAAAAAAAAAGTTTTTTGAACATATTTTGGTATCTTTATCTTTCCAATAGAATATAAACTCTTTGGTAGCATGAACAGTTTTGTTCATCACCATGTCTCCAGGGCTTAATGGGTGCCTGGCATAAGGTAGAGGAATAATAATTATTTGTTAATTTTGTTGACTAACTAGAAGAGTACCACAGGCACTAGGTAAAAGTCCTTAGGACTTGAGCTACACACCTCATCTGGGCATAGACGCACCAACTCTGGTGAAATGATGTTGAATTAATTGCTCCCTGGACCAGTCTTTAAGAATGACTATTTTAGGCTGTCACACTCAATTCCTTTACCTAGGGTCAAGTGAGTGCGTGGTCCCAGTTACGTTTCTGTGTAATTTACTAGGCATGATTATATGTATTTTTTTTTTTGTGTGTGTGTATTGTGTTAGGTATAATTTACTATGTATGTTTAACTTTTAGGGTGGTGCAAAAACTATGGCTTTTCACCTGGAGGGATAACAACATTTATGAGTCCATCTACAAAAAATAATTGTCCATAAAGCCATTCAAGTTAGATGGTATCAATGATAGCAACCCTTGGTACCTCAATCTGTATTTGCAACATCAGGGCCCATGTATCATGTGACAGTTCACTTGTGAAAATCTTGCGGAGATGCTAGTTTTGGAAATTCTGAGTTAACATGAATATAAATTTTAGAGCCACCTCCTCTGTGCAAAATAACATTTGGAAGTATAATGATTGTAAAGCTCTTGGTTGAATTAAAGAATTTACTATTAAATTAAATGAATTCTCATCACCAATTAGCATAGTATTTTGTGTGTCAGTAATAGTAAGTCTCTTAGGCTTTCTGGGCTTCTGTTTCCTCATCTATAAAACAAAGTGGTTGGAATTAATTGTGTTTAAAATTCCCTCTCCATGAAGGAATCAGAATCAAAGTAATTAATGCCTTTTTATTCTATGTTACCTGATTTTTCATGGGCTTAACATAACAATCTAGTGACTCTTGTGCCTGCTCACTTGAAAATTCTATAGAATTAGTGAATTTTTGACAGCTCTAAGAGAATTACTTTAAATCACTTCACACAGTGCCTAACTTAGAGGCACTCAAAGAGCATTGCTTTCTTACCTCACACTTTTCCAGCTATAAGAATTTTATATATCTTCACTACAACTCCTTCATTTTACAAATGAAATACTGGAGACCAGCAGAAGTCAAGAGACTTGTCAAGGGTCACACAGACAGTAAAAGGCAGAGCTTCAGGAGATGCTCAGTATTCTGACTCTGTGTTCAGGGTTCTATCAATTGTACTACACTGTTTTATTTTACTTTTTGCAGTTTCTGAAGTGGCATTACTTTTCCCTGAGTAAAACACTCCTAAATGACACAGATCTTTTTATGATGCTACCATTTATAAGGGAGGTATTTAACAATGTCTTTTAAAAGTGAGACTGACTTTGACAAGCAGATACGAAATATTTACAAAATGTCTTCATGTTTTGAAGTGGCTAGAATAATTTGGCAAAATAGTTTGATGTGTTTGCTTAAAAATAAGAAGGTACAGTCTACATCAATAAGTTGTCTAATTAAGAAATTTTAAGAAAAAGTTAGATTGCTCTAAGATTATAAAATCTGACTATAACTTATCTATAGTATGAATAAGTTGATACAATGACATCCTATAAGCAAAAAAAAATGTTTCTGAATTGCCTTCATTGATATTTTACATATTGTAAAACTATGCTTGGGGCACAAATAAAAATATAATTATTCTATTTTAAAACCTAGTAGGATATGAATCCAACTAGTGGTTCTCAAATTTGTTTCATGTTGAAATTACCTGGGAAGCTCTAAAAAAATACCTTTATCTGAGCTCACCTTTAAAGATTCTGATTTAATTGGTTTGGGGTGTAATTGTGCATCAGAATTTTTTCATTAATCTGATCATATTAATTTCTATTAATTAAAAATATTTTTAGTATGTTAATTTAGTGGATATTAAGACCTACTAATTAATATTTTATTTTATATGAGGAATTGTATTATGTATAATATTATAAGGAATTATAAACAAATTTATATTTATAGTGAAAATGCATTTGAGATAGCTATACTGCAAATCAATATTTTGGGAAGAGAAAATCTTGCAAAGTAATAATGGGAATTAATAAAGGGGTGGCTGAGAATTAACTATAGAGCCATCAAGCAGTAGACATTTATTGAGAACCTACCCAGGAAAAGGAACTGTGATTCAATTCTTGTGGGTGACATGAAGGTACTGGATCCAGAACAACCTGTAATCAAGACTGGAGGAGGTTATATATATATATGATAAATATGTATATTTATCATATATATGTATATGTATAAAGATAATGGACAGCACAACAGAACAATAAAGAGATATTTGGGTGATTCACAATTTTAAATATTTATGTCATGCCCTTTTAGCAATTGAATGCAGCCATGACTCTCTTTAGTACTTCTCTTTCTCAAGCTATAATCATTTCACATTCAATTTTATGCCATGTTCTAGTACCTTGCTACTCAGGGTATTTCACAGACCAGCAGCATCAGCATTATCTGGAGTGTGTCAGGAAATCATCTCAGACCTTGTCCTGTACCTATTGAATCAAGATCTGCATTTAACTAGATCCCTACCTTATTCATATGACTATTTAAGTTTGAATAGTACTGCTGTGGTAGACACTGATTTCTTCTTAAATATACCAAATACACCATATCGATATTACTCATAATGCATGTGTAATATAGTTCAATCTCTAATGTAGGTTTTTTTCCAATGCTTCTCACAGGTTTTTGTAGTAACATTAAATGGTTTCCTTACTCAGAAAAAGCTGAGCTCTTTGGACTATTTCATTTGTGAACCTAAATCATTTCCTATGTTTGAGTAACTGCTAAAATGTGTGATAAGAATAATGAAGCTACACAAGAACAAAGGAAGATGCAATTTCTTTAGGCTGAAGGATTCAGATAATATGCCACAGGGAAGATGGTACCAAGGTGAGCATTAAGAAATGGTTTTATTCAGGAAATGAAAATCAAAGAGAGAGAGAAAGAGAGAGAGAGAATGAGCATTCTAGATAGGGAGAACATGGTGAAGGCTAATTGAATTCCCTGCCTAGAGTAGAATAAAGTTGAAACTTTGTGGTATCCTGGTTTAAAAATGACCCCCAGTGACTCTCACCCCCTGATATTTGTACGCTTATATCATTCTTTCTCACTTTCATTAGGACTAACCTGTGTAACAAATAGCGTGATGGAGAAAATAATAGAGGGTAACTTCCGAGGTTATATCTTTAAAAACACTGTGGCTTATGCCTTGTATTCTTCGCTCACTTGCTCTGAGAGAAGCTAGCCCCCATGGCATGAGGAGGAGATATCCATGTGGTGAGGAACGGAGGCCTAAGCCAACAGCCAGCATCAGGTAGCCAGCTGCTACAGGCTGATCCTGTAGACCTTGCTGAACCTTCAGATGACTGCAATCCAGATCAGTATCTTAACTGTAATTTCATGAAAGACCCTGAGCAAAAGCCACCCTGATAAGCCACTCCCCAAATCCTGTCTCACAGAAAACGTGAAACAAAAACAATCTATTGTTGCTTTAATAAAAACATTTTGGGATAATTCATTATTACTAATTAATAGCTAGTATTAGAAATAAATAATAATGAATAAATATAAATGACAAGCTACTAAAATAGTATAGAAAGTAATTTAGAATATGATAAACAAACACGTATGGCTTTAAAGGAGAGTTTATAGACTGGGGGTTGCAAGCTCATGGAAGCTTCCAGGGGTGCAAGATGCTTCCAGAGGCCAACAGGAAAGTTAAATGAGTGAAGTGGCTGTTGCCTGGGTCGAGGAGAAAAACAGGGTGACAGAGTCTGTGCTACTTCTGCTGGTGAAACTCACTACTATCTGCACTTCTGAGCAGGGCAATGCAGCACCTGCAGCTTTGGGAAATCTCAGGTGGTAAAGAAAGAAATGGTAGTGGTTTGGTGTCACAGTGTGGAAAAATTGGAACAACAATGTTTTTTTCTGGAGACAGTCATCATTTAATAGCTACATTTAGGGTATTTATCCTGGAAATGCTATCTAGAAAGCACTAAAGGGAGAAAGTAATAGCAGGAAAAGACCAGTTTCAAGGGTACTTTAATCATAAAGACTTAAAGAGATTTGGGCCCTGAGCTAGAGTTATGGAAATATGAGTGGAGAAGTGATTTTTAAAGGAAAGGAATAATAAGTAGGTTACAATTAATTGAAGGTAGAATTCCTCAATTAAGATTTTCCCCTATACTTTTTCTTTAAATTTCGCTACATTTTCAGTGGCATGTGAGAATGGAAACTCCATGTGAATCAAACTGTATTACACTTTCGTACAAGTTTATCCTGAAACCTAGAATGCAACCTTTCTCTATAAAGGGACACATAGTATTCTAAGCTTTGCAGGCCTTGTAGTCTTATAGTCTCTGTCTCAAGGGCTCAGTTCTGCCCTGTTAGCACAAAGGCAGCTACAGACAATCTGTAAATTAATGGTTGTGGCTGTGTTCCAAAAAAATTTAATTTACAGCCCTGGCTGGTATGGCTCAGTGGATTGAGCACTGGCCTGCGAACCAAAGGGCTGTCAGTTCAACTCCCAGTCAGGGCACATGCTGGGTTGCGGGCCAGGTCCCCAGGTAGGGAGGTGTGCAAGAGGTAACCACACATATTGATGTTTCTCCTCTTCTCTTTATCCCTCCCTTCCCCTCTGTCTAAAAATAAATAAATAAAATCTTTAATAAAACTTAGTTTACAAAAAGAATGATGGACCAGATTTGACCTATGGGTTGTGGTGTGCCAATACATGGCCTAAAATTAGCGTTTGACAGAGCGTGGTTCTAGACCAGCAGCATCAACATCAGCATCACCGGAGAATTTGCCAAAATAAAGAATGAGACCCAGCAAGCTGTGTTTTAATAGGTCCTCAAGGTGACTCTGATGAAGGCTTGTTTGAGAAATATTTGTGCACATAATCAATAACAGTTATTTGATAGATGAATGAATGAATGAATTATATTTCCATATGTGCTAACTTTTGTGTTTATTAGGATCACATATAAAATAGTATTTGCGATGTCACAAGTTATGTTTGGCTATTTTAAGTCTAGCTTTGGGTGCTACTATTTCATGGTAGCAGGAGTGTCCAAACTTTTGGTGTCTCTGCACCACTCTGGGAGAAGAGTTGTCTGGGGCCACACATTAAATACATTGTGACACATAATCACAAAAAAAAATCTCATAATGTTTTAAGTAAATTTACGAATTTGTGTTGGGCTGCATGTTGGACACCCCTAATGAATACTATGGTTTACAGGCACTCTATCACCTAAATAGCATTAAAAACCACTAATCTAATACAACTGCATATTTTTCAAAGAGAAGAGTTTGAGGTCTACCGCTATTAATTAATTTGGCAAAAAATAAAAAATTAAAATCCAAATTTATAATTACTGAGAGAGTTAAGAAAAAAAATCTCATTTTTATGTAATAAATATGCCTCACGTATAACCTTATATATTTGGCCTTTCTGGAGATGTCATGCATTCAGGACCAAAAAACAAAAGAGTGGTAACATGACCTGTTAGAAAAAAAAATCAGTGATGGTATCTTATTTTTAACAATGGAGTCTCAGTTATATTTATTCAGTTTTCTCAACTTATTAATGACTGGGTGGAGTTGAAGTTTCCAGGTTCTGCTCAGCTTCATAGACTGAACAGCCAGTAGTGGGTATGAGAAGCATAAGGCAGGAAAATAGAGGAATGTAAATCTCCATCAGCTGCCAATCTTCAAGTCCTTTTCTCAAGAAGGGTTATATAGACTGAGCCACAGGAGGAATGAATCAGCCAGTAGCAAAAACAAGATACTCCTACACACCTAACAGGATTCAAAATGATATCTCTTGGAGTGAAGCTTAGAGAGATAACAGAAGATTAGTGGGCTGAAATTCAGAGCAACCAATGGACTTATACATGATGTTTGTTTAGCCAAAAATCCACAAACCTTCATTAAACAAAATGCTAAAAAATGTGGGTTTGAATCAAAGGGAAGAGAGGTTTCCAGTTGATATACACAATGGCCTTCAGGGTGGGTAAAATTAAGTAAAATAATACATATCAAGTAGAAATGCAGTGCCTGTTGAATTATAAGTGAATTGTATTGCTCTTATCCTTATGATTAGATGCCTTGTACTGCCTCACATCAGTAAGAGCCAAGCAGGTCATACCATGTTGTCCTGCCCTCAGCCTAGCCTCTGTCCTTCCAGAGCTCTGGATGTGGGGAAAATATTGCTCCCAAAAATACAACTGTATTTGGGAGCTGGGGTCTTAAATTTGCCTGGCAGCTGGATTTACCTGGAGTGGAGAAATAGAGTTCTTCCCCTCCTGTCACTCTACGTGGCTTTCCAATTTCCTCTGTCAACCCTGGAATAGGATTGAAGCAGGAGTTCAAAGCCATTGTTGCTACACAAAAAATCAGCCACTATGCTCAGTCCATGCAGTCACAGTGCATGGATACCTGGGAAATGGACAGGCTGGCTCCTAGAGACAATGCACAGTACATTTACCATCCCCCTAGTGAATTTACCCTTGAAATCTGATGTCGCCATGGGCGTGAGAGAAGTCTCAATCCATTAATTGGTGAATGTTCAGCAAGTGCCTACAATGTGGTAGGCACTAACATTACCTGTTCAGAAGGTAAGTGTATTTATTAATAAGGATTCCAGTTGCTTAACTTATAATGAGCAAGAGCTGTCACAGTAACTGGACTAATCAAAGTCCATGCTTCCTTCCTTGTGGCCAAGGTACAAGGGAATCAAATCATAATTAGAGTGACTCTGTATTGATGTATAATGAGAAATAGCTAAGGAGTGATCCTGAATATTTGAAGTCAACATGATCGGAATATTCTCTCCAGGTGGGAAGGTTTACATGGGAAGTTAAGTCATGATTAGAAGTTGTTTGGTAAGCACAGATTCAGAGAAACAACATTTGGATTCATCACATGTTCATGACATTGATTATAGCATCCAGAGACTCTCTCGCAACTTAACCAGTGGGATGAAAGGACTCTAAAAGCTGAAGTTCTCTCTAGGCTGGTCAGCGAACAAATGATACTGGGCATCACCCATGTGTTCTTTTGACTCTCCTTTTCCCAGGATTGTATGGCTCAGTAATGGTGTCAAGCACCACGCTAAGCATGTTTTGTGTGTTATCTCATTTAATGCTTGTCCACGTCCCTGCTCAGAGAAGCCTTCCCTGACTTCTCACGGTCTTCAGCATGGCTCTACTCTTTCCACACCTCTTGTCACTATTTCATGCTCTAGTCTGTACTGATTTGCTGATTGGTCATTGACTGCTTCCTCCCAAGGATACAGATCCCAGAGATCAGAGGTTTTATGCCCGAAATGGTGCCTGGCACAGAGTAGGAGCTTATTATATGTTTGGTCAATTAATGAATAAATTGGTTAATGGAAGGCTGAATAAATTAGTGGATGTAAGAATTTACAGATAATCTAAGAGGTAGATATTAGCACCCCCATTCTAAAGAATAAGAAATCAAGGCTATTAAGGCTAAGCTACTTCTAAGTTGACCCAGTTATCAAGCAGAGAGCAGTGACTTGACCCAGTTCTGACAGACGCTAGAGCTTTACTCTCATTGCTGCTCTGTTTCTTTGGAAAGATTGATACATTCAGGAAGGTTCCATCCAAAATTAGACCCCCTGGATGCTTAGAGTTACAGAAGCTTTCTCTTTGCCAGTCCCACTCACTACTTTTTTGACTTTGGCTGACAAGTTGTTTAGTTACCCTTTCAGGGCCCACATTCTCATCTGCTGAAAATGGGAAAAACAGTATCTGCTTAAAGAGTGGCTCAGTCCATCAAACAATAGACTGTACACAACCTTCCCGCTTATAGCCAGGACAAATAATATCAAGGAGATGATACGTACAAAATTTTCTGTAGACTGTAATACTAGTATGAGTTTTTAGCACAAAGGTCAGGGACGAGAGGAGAAATAAAATCTACCATGGTCTTGCCATGAAGGCCTATTTCTGACTGTGAGTTCCTAAAAGTCAAAGACCTCAGTTTAAGTTACTGTGCATAGAATATTTTGCCAATGTATGAAGGCATTATACAGTTGAGAAAACTGGGTTCATGGTGTTAAAAAAGTCATAAAATATTTTTGCTAAAAGAAAAGGATTACCTATATGCTTTTATGCAGCCTGTGGCTATAAACACCATCCATATGCTGATGTCTTCCAAGTGCATTTTTCCAGTCCAATCTTTCCCTTGACATTGAGACCATTATTGAGACAGTGCCCACCTCCTACATCTATATCCCAACTTGGGCTCTACCTTAGCCATCATAGAGCTATCCCTTACCTGGCATGGCTGAAATAGAACTTCATTTTGTTTTCTTCCCTTCTATGTCTCAGTAAACCCCACCCCCACTATTCCTAAAGTCAAATTCCTAAGAATTATTTCTAATTCCTTCCTTCCTTTTGCCCCTCTGCACCTCAAATTAACTTCAGAAGCTATTTATGCCATATGCATGTGTGTGTATCTTAAATTACTATGTATTACAATCATCACCAATATCCTAGTGCCACCAACCATATTCCATGACCTGTGCTATTATGAGTGGCCAGAGCTTTTCCAAACATAGGAACACTTTATTAGATGTCCCCTGTGCTTGAAACGCTTTCCCCTGATTTTCCACAGGACCAACTCCTTCTTCTTTAGTTTGCACTTTAAATATCATCTTCTCCTAGGGATTTCTGTTGATTACCCTGCCTAAAGGAAGTTCTCCCATTATTCTTGATCAAAATGCTATTACTATAATATATATTACAGATCTCACCAAAGCCTGTTATCTGATTTATTATTGTTTGTCTAAGTTTACTGTGTGACTCTGTGCTCTAGAAGCTAAGGCTCAAGAGGCATGGCCTAATCTGTCCAGTTGAGCGAGGTCCCCCTTGTGTCCAGCACACTCCCTGGCATGTGTTCAGGGCACAATAATACTCACTGTCCATAACAACACATTGCCTGATAAATGTCAGTGGTTGACACTATCTGTTTAGTAGAAAGCATTATTAACCACTGAAATTTCTCTTTATAGTTTTCATATTTTAATAATAATAAAATGTTCCTTTTTATCTCTTTTTTGCTGAAATCCATGCCTTTCTATCTTCACATTCATATGACATAGAACCCACTGAGAAAAGAAAGGTCATTTATTTGAGCAAATGTGGGTTAAATTCACTTTCAGAAAATTTGTGCATATTATGTGCCTCAAAACAAGTGTAGGCATTTTCTCCCATTTTTTTAGAGCATTTGTTCAACTTACTTATATTTGGAGGAAAATAGATCACTATCTATGGCATTCAAGATACTTCCAATTTCAAAGCATGCTCGCCTATCCTTGATTTTGCTTTTGTTCCTCCCTAGTATCCCTGCCTGCCAATACCAGAATGTTATTTCAAAATCCATCTCAAATATTAATGCTTCTAAGAAGTTTTTTGTCCTGTTTTTACACTTTTTATGCTTCTTAAATCCCTTATGCTAATGTATGGTAATTAGCTGTTCATATTGCCATGTAGCAGGGAAATATATTGCTGTTACCTAAATAAATTTCCTTCTCAATAATTTAGTTTTCGTTAAAATTAAACTTGTAGTAGAGACCATGCCCTCTAGGAATGGTCAGCAGTTGTAGTACAACAGAAAGCAAAACTAGGAAATTCTTACTTGAATTTATAAATTGGCTTTTGAAATTCTGCACAGAGGTAGTAATTGCAGAGAAAGGGGTTTTGAGTCTCAGAAGTCTAAGTGTACAAACATATGAGCAAAATCAAGGATAAGTGCACATGTTTTGAGCTATTCACTCAAAAGGAAATCATCTGGTATGTTTGAGCATAGGGTTCTCAGGGCTGGCAGATTGGCTCCCACATGTTCTCCCTGTTCTGTTTGAATTCAGAGAGGAAAAAGACTATGTCTTATCTACCATCCTATTTCCAGTGCCTAGCATAGAACCTAGCATAGAATATAGACTTCGTAAATATGTTAAATTGAACTGAGTTATTACAACACCCAATTACACAAAAGTCTAAAGCATCAAGTAAAGATTTATTTGAGTATTATCTGGGAAACATACCAAGAAGTTGGCACAAATGCAATGCCATGTAAACAACCTTTCCCTGTGATAGCTATCTAAGACCCATTCTGAAGCTGAGTTTAGAGTGATCTCTAAGCACAATACTTTATTTCATGCTAAAACATTGTCATTTACATGTGAGCTCCATCAGCTAGTTATACACATTTACATACGTGCATATATACAGCTACAGCATTTTATTTTATTTTTTTAAGATTTTATTTATTTATTTTTAGACAGAGGGGAAGGAAGGGAGAAAGAGAGAAAGAGAGAGAAATATCAATGTGTGGTTGCCTCTCATGTGGCCTCCACTGAGAACCTGGCCCGCAACCCAGGCATGTGCCCTGACTGGGAATCAAACTGGCGACCCTTTGGTTCCCAGTCCACACTCAATCTACTGAGCTACACCAGCCAGGGCTAATTACAGCATTTTAATTGACTAATATTTATAACTTTTGGTTGAAAGCCTCTTTCTATTATCTACGCTATTTTCAGCTGGCATAATGCAATAACATATTGCATTATGTATATAGTGTTGACTGTGTAGACAGATATATTAAGCCTATATAAAAGAATTTTACTTTTTACAATAATGTCATTTTACTGGCGATCTCTTCCCCCAAGTGGAACTTGTTCTTCTTGTATTGTGTTGAAGCATGATAAATCTGTTTGAACCCTGAAACATTAAAGTTTCTTCTTATACAGGCATCTAAGAAATTATTACTGGCAAATATATTAGATTCATCCTATTTTTTGTCTCTCATCTCTCTTCAAATAGGGAAAATATTCCAATCCATAATTCATTGAAGAGAATTATGTCATCCTGCACATTTAGAAAACAATGACATCAGCATTAAAGTTTAGTCCCATCAGTCTTCTCATGTCTTTGGGCCAAACTATCATTCCGGCCTCTGTGACTTCTTTCAGGAAGAGTATGTCTCCTCCCTCCATTCCTCCCTCCTTTCCTTCCTTCCTTCCTCCCTCCCTCCTTCCCTTCCTTCCTTCCTTCCTTTTTCAATAAACAGATGTTTATTAATGACTAATATCTGCCAGGCATTCACAAAGTGTAATGGTAAAATAGTAAGTAAGATACATACTCTGGACCATGGAGGTGCCAGTCTATGGGAATAGTGCATGCAGACTTCTTGGTAGTTTAAAAAAAGAGCAACAAAGTCAAATTGTCTGAAAGCTGCAAAAAATCTTAGGAATCTTTCTGAAAAAAGTCTCAACTTGACTGAGAATTATAACTGCAAAGTCATTACCCAGTCAAAGCGGAAAGCAAAGAGGGTTCCCGGTGGAAAAGCCTGGAGGTTAGAAGGCCTCAATTCTATTAAAAAGTAAATAATTTAGCAGTTGCAAAAGCTAGTAAGTAGAGTATGATGATGTTACCTGAAAGGAACTGGGCCTGAGTCTGCCTCAGGACAGCAGGTAGTATGTGGGTTCTTGACTTAATGCAGGAAAGAATTAACAACACAAAGCCAGGAGATTTTGCTAATGTGTTTATTATTCCTTGGGACAGTGAAATGAAGGAAGGGTTTACGATAGAAGAAGCAACAGAAAACCTAGGCAGGGCTGCTATGGCTTTTTAGAAATGTTATAGGAAAGAAGTGGGCCACACTGAGCTATTAGCTCACTGGGGGCAAGTTCTGGGCCAAGCCTGGGATGAGTTGCCACTGCCCACTGCTCCCCTGGTAAAAAGTCTTGTGGGAACCTTGAGAGTTTGAGAGAAAGAGAGAAAAGATACATGCCTAAGGGGGAAAGCTGTGGGAGAGCTCTAGAGAGAACTCGCACTGTGTCCTTTTTCTTGAGGTTTTTTATGGAAATCCTAGGGGAGGTCTTAGAGGATGGCCTTAAAAGAATATTAAGTAGCTTTCCAGGTATGTCCTTCAATATGTTGATTCATTAAAATGTGCATATAGAGAGATCAGGGTTATTTTCTGGTTAGTTTCATTTTTAAAGAACATCATTGAAGAGGGACCAAGACCAAGGCAGGTCTGCCCCAAGACAGTCCAGAATGTATAAACGATTTGCTCCTCAGTGTCCTTGGTTAGGGAAGATAAAACCTTGAGATTCATTAGCTGGCTGTAAATTGCTCAAATTATTTGGCCTTGTTTAATTATTTTGTCTCAGTTTCCCTTATTACACTTGTCAGGGAATTTCCCTGGCTTCATATTATCCTACTTCAATGAGAGATGGATCTTCCTTCTGCTCCAGATTAAATCCAGATTTTTAGGAGTAATTCAAGTGAAGACTTCCTCATGAAGTCCTTCCCATCTCAGGTCTCTCTAAACTCTTAATTCTCTGAATCCTTTTAGGCTTTATATACTTTCCCAATACACTTCCTTCAGACATCTATGTTCATCGACTGCTCTAGAATAGAAGGTTATAACCATCTCTTTATATCTTTAGAAACACTGGTGGCACGCACAAAAAAAAGTACATGAAAAAACAGCTAATATTATTCCTCCCCAACCTATCTTCCCCTTTAAGATCCAGAAAACTCAAATGTTCATGGAGTAAACTTAATTAAAGTCTCCTTGCTCCCAAGGAACAAGGTGGTTAATAATCACATGAAATATACTTTGTAAATATGGTATTTCACTCTATACAGAACATAGATAAAATTTTTATGGTTATATATTAAAACTCACCTATCACAGAGACCGCTTTATTAATGGCCCACCATAACCAGCGAGAATAATATTACTCATTATGATTTATTTTTTATTTTTTAAATCATTTGAAAATTTTCAATTACAGTTGACACACTGTATTATATTAGTTTCAGCTGTATACTCCAGTGATTAAACATTACACAACCTACTAAATATCCTGATAAATCTTGTATCCATCTGACACCATACAAAGTTATTAGAATATTATTAACTATATTCTCTATACTGTACTTTTCCATCCTCATGACTATTCTATAACAACCAATTTGTCTTAATCCCTAAGTCTTTTTCACCCGTCCCCTCAACTTTCCTCCCATCGGGCAATCATCAAAATGTTCAGTATACCTGTGAGTTCTTTTTGTTCTGCTTGTTCATTTATTTTGTTTTTTAGAGTCAACTATTGGTTGGTAGAGATATATTTATTGCCATTTTATTGTTCGCATTTTTTTCTTTTACTTTTTAAAGTATACCCTTTAAAATCTCATATAATACTGGTTTGGTAGTGATGAACTGCTTTAGCTTTGTCTTGTCTGGGGAGATTTTCATCTGTTCTTCAATTCTAAATGATAATCTTTCTGGGTACAGTCATCTCAGTTGTAGATCCTTACTTTTCTTCACTTAGAGTATTTCTTGCCAACCCCTCTACCTTGCCAAGTTTCTTTTGAGAAATCAGCTGACAGTCTAATGGGAGCTCCCTGTAGATAACTAACTGCTTTTCTCTTGCTGTTTTTAAGATTCTCTCTTTGTCTTTAATATTTGCATCTTATTTTATTTTTAATTACTTTATTGTTCTTCAATTACAGTTGTCTGCATTTTTCCCCTCCCCTCCCCTCACCCCATCCAAACCCACCTACCTCCCTTGATTCCACCCTCTCCCAAAAAGATTTTATTTATTTATTTATTTTAGAGAGGGGAAGGGAGGGAGACAGACAGGGAGAGAAACAGCAATGTATGGTTGCTTCTCACATGGCCCTCACTGGGGACCAGGCCCGCAACCCAGGTATGTGCCCTGACTGGGAATCGAACCAGGACTCTTTGGTTCCCAGCCCGCACTCAATCCACTGAGCTACACCAGCCAGGGCTTTCCACCCTCTCCCTTGGTTTTGTCCTTGTGTCCTTTGTAATAGTTACTGAAAACCCTTCTCCCAACAATCCCCTCCCTCATCCCCTCTGGCTATTGTTAGATTGTTCTTAATTTCAATGTCTCTGGTTATGTTTTTCTTGCTTTTTTCTTTTGTTGATTATGTTCCAGTTAAAGGTGAGATCATATGGTATTTCTCCCTCACTGTCTGGCTTATTTCACTTAGCATAATGCTCTCCAGTTCCATCCATGCTATTGCAAAGGGTTTAAGCTCTTTCTTCCTTTCTGCTGAGTAGAATTCCGTTGTGTAAATGTACATAGTTTCTTGATCCACTCATTTGCTGATGGGCACTTAGGTTGCTTCCAGCACTTGGCTGTTGTAAATTGTGCTGCTATGAATATTGGGGTGCACAGGTTCTTTTGGATTGGTGTTTCAGGGCTCTTAGGGTATAATCTCAGCAGTGGAATTGCTGGGTCAAAAGGCAGTTCCATTTTTAGTGTTCTGAGGAAATTCCATATTGTTTTTCCATAGTGGACAGTGTCTCTTGTAGTCAGCATATGTGTGGGTTGTGCTTTCTTATCCATTCAGCAATTCTGTGTCTTTTGATTGAAGCATTTAATCCATTTATGTTTAAGGTTATTATTTATAAGTACTTATTCATTGACTTTTGATTTTGTACTTGTGTTTCTCTCTCTCTCTCTCTTTTCCTTCCTTTCCTTAAAGCAGTCCTTTACCATCTCTTGCAGAGCTGGTTTGGTGGAGGTGCAATTTTTTTAGACTTCTTTTGTCTGGGAAGCTCCTTATTTGGCCTTCTATCTTGATTGAAAGCCTTGTTGGGTACAGTAGCCTTGGTTGCAGTCCTCTGGTTTTCATTACTTGGAATATTTCTTGCCATTCTCTTCTGGCTTAGAACGTTTCCATTGAAAAGTCAGCTGCTAACTTCATCGGGACTCCCTTGTATGTTTCTTCCTGTTTCTCCCTTGCTGCCTTTAAGATTGTGTCTTTGTCTTGGAATTTTGCCATTTTAATGATGATGTGTCTTGAAGTGGGCCTCTTGGGTTTCTCTTGATTGGGACTTTGTTTCCTGGATTTGTGTGACTTTTTCTGTCCTCAGATTAGGGAAGTTTTCCATCATTATTTTTTCAAACACGTTTTCTATCCCTTGGTCTTCTTCTCCTCCTTCTGGTATCCCTATTATACAGATATTATCACGTTTCATGTTGTCCAGCATTTCCCTTAATCCCTCTTCATTCTTTCTGAGCCTCTTTTCCTTTTCTTTATATTTCCGGGTGGTTTTTTCTAACTTGTCCTCCAGCTCCCTGATCCAATCCTCTGTTTCACTGAGTCTGCTTTTGATTCTTTCTACTGTGTTCTTCAGTTCAGAAATTGTATTCTTCATTTCCTCTTGGCCCTTGTTGATAGTTTCTATTTCCTTTTTCATGTTCATATAGTTTGCAGTGAGTTCGTTGTAGTTTCCCCTGTAGTTTCTGGTAAATCTGTGTGAGCTCATTGAGCTTCCTGATAACCAATGCTTTGAACTCAGTATCTGTTAGGTGACTTGCCTCTGTTTCATTGATCATTCTTTCTAGGGCTTCCTCCTTTCCTTTGGGGATTGTTTCTTTGTCTTCCAATTTTTTTGTGAGACTCTTCTTTTTAACCTGTTTCTTAAATTGATCTGTTCTGACTCCCTGTGTTTATGGTATGAACTTCTATGGTAGAATAGCTGTGAGATTCAGTGGTGCGGTCTCCTTAATCTCCTGAGCTTGCTGGTCGTGGACTGTTGTTTATGTTGGCTCTCTGTATGTCTTTGGGTTTTGATTGTTCTTAGGTCTTTCTTTGGTGGGTCCTTTCCTCCAGCTGTTTAACTGAGGGTCACTCAATCCACCACCCCTTGTATTCTGTTGTGCAGATGTGGAAAGGTTGTGTTGAAGCTGATTCTTCTGTATGAACAAGGTTTTGAGGCTTCTCTCTCACTCTTGTTTGGCTGTTTGTTGTGGGTAATTTCTCCACCAATTGGTTGTATTTCCAGGACAGTCCTAGATTGAGGTTAGTGTGAGTACCACTACCTCCTTCACCTTCTTCCATTGTTTTCTGTTGGTGGTTCCTTTCTTGGTGGATTTCTTCTTCCAGTGAGTGTATTGGTGTTCACTGCTCCCACCTTGCAAGTTCTCTCGAGTAGCAAAGTGAAATTTGTCTCACTGTCTCTGTTTTTTGGCATGACCCCTGTTTGGGTCTAACTCTGGTCTTTTCACAGTTCCAGGTTTTAATGACTCATCATCCAGTCATTCAGTGTCCCCTATAATTTTGGTCTTCAATCTTCATATATGCTGAAATACTGGTGGCTGTTCACTCTGTTACTCAGAAGATCAGCTAGGTGTTTCATCAGTGTGCAGAGGGATGTGGACTCTGCTCCAACCTATGTCTCTTCCATTGGAAAATAAATAAAATTGGCTGCCTCCTATTCCTCTTCCTCTCCCCCTCTTAAGGAGATGAAAGAGGGGTGGCTTTTTGCTGGTGCCACAGACTGTTTTTAACATTTTTCATTTTAATTATGATGAATGTTTGTGTGGGCCTCTTTGGGTTCATTTTTTCTTGGAACTCTCAGCTCTTCCTGGACTTGTATGTCTGTTTCCTTTACCAGGTTAGGGAAGTTTTCTGTCACTTTTAAAAATATATGCTTTCAGGGAAAAAAGATGGCAGCGAAGTAGGAGGGAGCAGGATCGGCTTCCTCCAGCCCACTGGTGGGATATTTGGCCGATTTTCTGAGGAGCGGAGTGATCGCCCAGCTGTATTTCAGTGTGTGGGAAGATTGGCGACCAGGATTGCACATAAAACTGAAAGATCAGATGGTAGGGAGTCTGCTTCGGAGAGAAGGGGCACCTCAGGACTTGCGGGGAGCCGGGAGGTCTGCGGATCCAGTCACAGCAGCTTCCCAGTCTGTTCCAGGATCAGTGGGAGGGAGCTGGATTGGGGTGTGTCAGTAGCCAAAGCAGATGCACATCTGTTGGGAGAGGCTCGGTCCCCAGCAGGCCGAGGTTGGTGCGTACGTGGTGACTGGTCTGCAGAGGCTGGCGATCCCAGCGGGAGGAATTGGAGAGTGCACTGACCAGGAGACCCGAGAACCAGAGCACACCCTGTGAAGCCAGTAAGGGGCGGCTGGGGGTTGTGCCCGACCGGGCGCCCAGGCCGGCGGCTTGCAAGTGCCGAATCCAGAGAGAAAAGCGGTCAACGAATACAGGGGCATGGAGCTTACTCCTGGAGGGCCTGAGCCACAACCCAGCCACTGTGATTGGAGACCTGCGGTGCAGACTCCCTACATGGGAGAAAAACAGAAGAGCACCATCGAGCCCCACTGAGGGGAGACACAGACCTCGCAAACTCTGACTCAGTGTGGAGGTCAGGCAGCCCAGAAGAGGCGCTGTGAATTCCTAGCAACTCGGCTGGAGGCAGGACAGCAGCTAAGAATGCAGCTCAGAAAGAAAGAAAAGGGAAACCTGATATCTTCCCAGCCTGTCGCAGACAGAGGGACTGGAGGAGCAGCCCTGACCAGACACTGTTAAAGCCAGCCAACAGAAGTCTTTTTTTTTTCTTTCTTTCTTTGGTTTTCTCTTTGTTTCTTTGTTTGTTTCTCCCCACCCTTCTTCCTATCTGTCCTTCTATATATTTTTTAACTCCCTCTACCTTCCCTTCATTTAGTATTCCTAGTTTTCTCTTCTATTTATTTCTTATTTTTTACTATTTTTTATTTTATGTTATTTTAGTATTATTTTCTTTTTCCTTTTTTTTGCTGTCTTTTCCATCCTTTTCTCCCTTCCCCTCTCTTCTTTTTCCACAGAAGAGACATTAAAACCTGGAATTGCGAAGAGAATAGAGTGGGACCCAGACAAGAGTCAGCCCAAAAAACAGAGACAGTGACACAAAATTAACTTCGCTGCTCCAGAGAACTTGACAGATCAATTTAAGAATCAGAGGCTAGCAAGAAGAATCCCACAAACAATGGGAAGACAAAGAAACAATCCCCAAATGAAAGGAAAGGAGGAAGCCCCAGAAAGAATGATA
>PVJI01011372.1:0-56332 GCA_004026765.1 Micronycteris hirsuta | reverse complement strand
GTATAGCTCAGTGGATTGAACGCGGGCTCTGAACCAAAGGGTCGCAGGTTCGATTCCCAGTCAGAGCACATGCCTGGGTTGTAGGCCAGGTCCCCAGTGGGGGTCACATGAGAGGCAACCACACATTGATGTTTCTCTCCCTCTCTTTCTCCCTCCCTTCCCTTCTGTCTAAAAATAAATAAATAAAATCCTAAAAAAAAGATTAGATTATTTATATATTAATATTTATTAACCTTTAAGATATTTAAATGACAATGCACATGTGTCCTATCTATCATTAAGTAGCATCCTTACTTATATTATTCTCCTAAAAAGGAATGCATCACTCTTTCTTCATTCAGCTGTGCATAGTGTGAATTATCTGTCCTTTACTGAGAATATCTCATTCTAATTAAAAATATCACTTACGATAGTTGGTCCTAATATGATTTACAAGCCAAGTTACCAAAAATTTTAAGGTAGGTTTAGAGTATGGCAAAGTGAGACAGATTGCTTTTCATCCTGAAACTTCACCCCAGTTTGATTTGTGTGAGTTTAGGATTTGGCTGAGACTATAGTACATGGCTTCAGAAATAAAATTGTCTTTAGAGATTATTGCTACTGTGCATGTGCAATTAAGTGTACTCATTATTGTCTAGAAAGCTGTAAAAACCCACAGTTTTATGGGAAGAGAATAAAGCCAAGGATTTCAAATCATTCAGTTGGAGAGAGTTCTGAGATGTTCCAACCATTAGTTTTGTGAAAAACTTTTAAGGAACACAATTTTCCTGCAGTCAGCCTAGATGAATAAAGTAGTAAAAGCTATGCCATATTAATTAAACAAGTATTTGTTAAGCATCTGCTGTGTACTTACCACTGTGTACTCAAAGGTGTGAGGGCTATGATATAAGAGAGCTTTGGAATATTAGATTTGCAAAGAACTTTAGAGAAAATCTTCGCCTAACTTTTCTACTTTATTGTTGAGTTCCAGAAAATGTGAGTGACTTAAGTTCTCACATCCAAATTTAGTGTCAGTACTAAAATTAGAATGCACAAGAGAAAACAATTAAAATGAGTGAAACTAAGAACTCAGAGTAGGTATTGAGTTGAATAAAGATAGTAAAATATAACTGTACAAATTGCATAGTGATGCCATAGGAAGAAAAATCAAGGGATAATTAAACATAAAATTTGATGTTATTGTTATATATTGCTCATAATCCTCATTTTTTTTCAGAAATAATATCAATTACTTTCACTGATTCCATGTGAAAGACAAAAAAAATTCTCTATTTATTAAGGTCATTTATAGTGACCAGATAATGCACTGAATTAAATAATACTTTTATAATACTTTAAATTTGATCAAACCATCAACACAGCTCATATTTAAGCAGCACATCTATGTTCTCTAATGGCGATGCTCATTGGCTTTGAAAATACCTTAAAATAACTCCCTGGTGGTCTAAACCCAGAATTTGGAAACCAAATAAAAGCTGATGAGAAAGTTCTTCTTTCAATGGTGAAAGTAACTTTTTTAATGCTTTATGACACTCTAAGGCTTCACATGAAGAGCAGACAACACTTTTTATCAAAGTAAACAAACAAAATTCATGGTCAGTGCTAGCGTACCAGATTTAAAGATGGCTTTCAACAAATTTGTATTGTTCTTTGAGACAGTGGCTTAAATGTTTAAAAGTAAACAAACAGATCACTATTAATATATCTCATAGCAGTCTAGAAATTTAAAAATTAACTTGTCATTAACATATGATAAACTTCAAATTTTGTAATTATTTGTGTTTTAAATGATTCATCTATACTATAGAGACAATTTTATAGTATTATAATCATCACTGTTTAGTAGATTATCTCTCTTTACCCATAGCATTACAACATGGAAGCATTAAAGCATTTAGTTTTATATTTTGTGGACCACAATTCCCTTCCACTAGTTAATAGAGATAGTTCTAATACCTTTCTTCCTGAATGAACCCTATATTTGCTGTCTTTTTGACATTTCTTAACAGTGCTCTAAATATAATCTCAGGCATTCCTCCAGAATCATCATGAAGTAACAAGGGAATAGGTATAGAGCTATTTTTTTTGTTTTTTTTTAATACAAATTATAGAATAGTAATATACTATAAAAATCTAAGCTAAAAATAGGACACAGACCTTATTTTCACTATGCTATTCCATATACTTAATATATTACAATAGACTTTCTTATTACATCAGGCACAGGTTCTGGGCATTTATTTTTATTTTTTTAAATTACTTTATTGTTGTTCAATTACAGTTATTTGCATCCTCTCCACTCCGCTCCCCCCAGCTCCCACCTCCCCCCCCCCAGCCTCCCTCCTCCCCCTTAGTTCCTTCCATGTGTCCTCTACAATGATTCCTGGAAACGCTTCTCCCCATTGTCCCCTCCCCCCTCCCCCTTGGCTATTGATTTCAATGTCTCTGTTTATGTTTTGCTTGCTTTCCGTTTTTGTTGATTATGATCCAGTTAAAGGTGAGATCATATGGTATTTGTCCCTCACAGGTTCTGGGCATTTAAATTTCTTTAAAAATTAGATACACTTCAAAAAGTTGGGTATGCAATAGAAGAATAGAATACAGAAGCAAATTCTCTGCTTCTAAAGGTGAATCACAATGTATAGGGCAACACTTTGTAAAGTATTTGATTGTTTAATCACTATGCCATACATGTGAAGCTAATATAGTACTGAAAGTAAATTGTAATTGAAAAATTTAAAAAAATAAAAATTTTTAAAAGTAGGTCACAATAAATAACACTAGTTAATTCACCTGAAATATGCAATGTATTATATCTGATTTAAGCCTTTGAAACAACAAAATCATTTTGGAATAATTTAAAAACATCCTTTAGATAACTATATTGCCAAGTTAATACTTTAAATATTTCTCTAAAGAAAGGTTTTAATATAATTATATCTTTATTCCATGAAGTCTTATACATAAACATTTCTGCCCTTCATTTAGTATAGAACTCATATAATCAATATTAGTCTTCATGTTTCTATCTATATATGCTAATTAACATCATAGTATATTTTACACTGTGAAGTATATATATATATATTTTTTTTTAAGATTTTTATTTTTATTTATTTTTAGAGAGAGGGGAAGGGACGGAGAAAGAGAGGGAGAGAAACAGCAATGTATGGTTGCCTCTCACATGGCCCTCACGGGGACCTGGCCTGCAACCCAGGCATGTGCCCCGACTGGGAATCGAACCGGGACCGCTGGGTTCCCAGCCCGCGCCCAATCCACTGAGCTACACCAGCCAGGGCTGTGAAGTATATTTTTAACACAACAAATTCTAGTTGGTCAGCACTTAAAAGGTCCTGACACCAATTTCAGTATGGTGAGGGGGCTTTCCCCACACATACAACAAGCAATGCCCCCACGCCTGGGTGGCACACTTCAGCTGAATTCTCACATTGTTTGCCCTGAGATGGTTTCAGGTTCCACAGGCTGAATGTTCAGTCCTACAAAACGATACCCCTTCTTCTTTTATTTCAGATGTCATTTGCAAACTCAGGTACCTGTATTTCGACTGACTATAACTCAGGTTTCCAGGACTATCCCCTTGCGTTGATTAATTTGCTGGAGAAACATTTTACTTACTAGATCACTGTTTATTGAAAGATACAACTCAGGAAGAGCCAAACGGTAGAGATGCCTGAGGCAGTGGATGGGGAAAGGACGCAGAGCGGCCATTCCCTCTCTCAGCACGTCACTCTCCTTGAATCGCCACATGCTCGCCCACCTGGAAGCTCTCTAAACCCCATCTTTTTGGGTTTTCATGGAAGCTTCATTACAGGACTATGATTGATTCAATTGTTGACCGCTGGTGATTGAATTCAACCCCCAGACCTATTGGTGCCTCTGGCAACCTGCCCTCATCATTTGGTAATTTACAAAAGTCATCGCATCAAAATTACAAACAACATTTTTGTCACTCTCAACGCAGGGCAGAGCTTTTCAAACTTTTTTACCTTATGGCACACAGAAACGAATTACTAAAATTCTGTGGCACATTAAAAAAATAAGGTTTTTTGCTGATCTTACAAAAAAAAGTAGATATGATTTTGACTCATTCACATTGGGTGGCTATTGTGTTGGCTGTTGCCATATTTTTTATTTGACAGTCTAGGCCAAGAGATTCAAAGAGAGGTCAGTGGCCCTGACTAGATAATCAGATAATTGGCATGTTTTAGAAGTTATTGTGGCACGTGGGTTGAAAATTGCCAACCTCACAAATTCCAAGGGTTTGGAGAGATCTGAACCAGGAACCATGACCAAGACCAAATATGTAGGAGAAGTATATATTGGTCATTTGAGTGACAAGGTATATTTTCCTTATTATTATAATATTGTATCATTAAATATTAAAGTATACATATTAGTGTTGCTATGCAAATACAAAAGTAAGAAAATCATTTTTTTCACTTTAACAAGTAATATGCTGAAATCAAAATTCATTGAGTCAATCAGTCCCACTTCAGCTTCTTCGTCAGTTGGTACCACTGGTGTAATTACAAACAATGAGTAATTTTAGGACTGTAAGTATGTACCGGGCACTAGAGATACACAGAAGTTGAGTAATTGAGACGTATGTAACGTAGAAGATAAGTGTAATAATGGATTATACGGCAGTGTAGGGGTATTGCAAAGGAAGGAGGGATCATACTGCAGAGGGGAATTAAGGAAAGATTCACAAAGGAAATGCCACTTTAGTCTGGCCTGGTACAATGAACGTGACATTGACAGGTGTTCACGATTGGTAAAAGCACCCAAAGACTAGCAGGTGCAAATCCTGGAAGCCTGAGAATTTGGGATGTCTATGTGTGTGTGAAGCTTATGGTGCAGCCAGGGCAAAGCCACAGTAAAGGATCTTTACTTTTTCCTGTCAAACACAGGCTCACGAAGAAATTTCAAGTCAAGAAGAACGATGTGACTGACTGCTCTTTGGAAAACTGATTGAAATAGATTGAAATTGAAGCAGAAAAGCAAGTTAAAAGTTTATTGTAAGGGCTTAAAGGGAAGAAATGAGAGTGAAAGTGTAGTGAAGGGGACAGATGCATTTAGAAAGCAGAAGTGAAGATGGAATGACTAACAGAAAATGGGTCTTGGAGGGAGGAACACACTCACTTGCTCGGTCTCTAACCTGCTTGATATACTTGGGGGGAGAACAAGACAGAGAATGTACGAATGGTAGGTTTGTGAAGAAAAGAAGTTCATTTTGAGGTGTATGAAGGCTAAGGGATCTGCGGAGAAGTTTGGTACCTAAACTAAATACTTGGCGAATGAAGGATTGTTCAGCAGGCACACGCAGCTGCGCTTAGAATCCATGCCCAAAGGGCAGTGTTCGAGTGTGGTACCCAGTCCTCGGTGCCTTCCTGGCATTAAGAGCCATCGTTCCCGTTCGTGCATTCTTCATTCATTTACCAAGAGATATCTGTATATTTTGTTAGGTAGGCACACCAGTGCGCCACTAAAGACCGCAATCCAGCCTTCTGCTATTTCAATTTAGCAGAGAATACTAGGAAGTAAACCAGCAATCACAACACTGTGTGTTATATGCAGATTTACTACATTGGAAAATGGTAGTTTATTTTTTAATTTGCATTTATGCGATTATTAAGACTACCATTTAAATAATTATTACATACTTGGATTTCTATGTGTGGTTTTTCTATGTACATCCTTGGACCATTTATTTGTTAGAAGATTAATAATTTTAAACATAATTTATCTAAGGTCATTATATATTAATTATTTAAGGTCATTTGTGATATTAATATGCTTTGGTTTTTTAAATTTTATTGTCCAACTTTTTATATTTGAATATTATTTGGTTTTATTCCATTATGAAAATTATAAGCATGTGTTTACACTTTAAATTAAAAATATCTCAGGTAGAGGCCCTGGCTGGTGTAGCTCAGTGGGTTGAACGCGGGCTGGGAACCAAAGGGTACCGGTTTGATTCCCAGTAAGGGCACATGCCTGGGTTGCAGGCCAGGTCCCCGTGAGGGCCACGTGAGAGGCAACCACACATTGATATTTCTCTCCCTCTCTGTCTCCCTCCCTTATCCTCTCTCTAAAAAAATAAATAAAAAAAAATCTTAAAAAAAATAAAAATATCTCAGGTAGAGATGAAGATTATACACTTGAAAGTACACTGCATTGTGGCCTGGCTGGTGTAGCTCAGTGGATTGAGCGCGGACTGGGAACCAGAGGGTCCCGGTTCAATTACCAGTCGGGGCACATGCCTGGGTTGCGGGCCAGGTCCCCAGTGAAGGCCATGTGAGAGGCAACCATACATTGCTCTTTCTTCCTCCCTTCTCCTCTCCCTGAAAATAAATAAATAAAATCTTAAAAAAGTATATTTTAAAAGAAAGTACACCGCATTGTGCCTAGCGGAGAATATGCACATCAACACTTTCTTCTTTCATTTTTTTGACTTTTCTTTCTAGTCCCTTTCCTTACATATACTATCTAATGTTTTAGCTTTATCCAACACACTTGGTCTTCCATGCTTCATACTTCATTGGAGAAGAATAAGTTCAAATATTTATAAGCACTAAATGATAAATATGATAAACATGTCAGAGGCCATGCATGGGTGTGGGCGGCCGGAGCGCTGCACACACAGGAGAACATCACAGGGAGGTGAACTACGTCAGAGTGCGAGCAGTTTGTTGTGCTTCAGTGAGAAACATAATCTCTTTGTTTTTTGGATGTTTTTAATTTTTTTGTTACACAATGGGAAATGCTAGTTATCTTAACCATGAGAATAATATGGACACACAATTTAAAATGTTAAAAGGTGCCCATTTCCATATAAGAGACAATGGACTACAGAGGAAAGATGCTGAATGTATTACTACATGGTTACTTTACTGCTAGATGAAGTTATTAAAATTGAATTTATTCATATGTGTGTTGTGAATATGTGCTTGTATATGATTTCTAGAAATGCATGTTGAGTGTTTATATTTTGTAGGGGCTATGGAGGGTCTGGGAAAGGTGCAGAACTCTTACAGAAAGTATGTTGGATTCAGATAGGTTGATGCCTGAGTTGATGAAAAGTGATTACTGGGTATTGAGAGCAGAACATCTGCTGAACAGGAATGGAGAGACTAGAATAATTTTCTCCTAAGAAAAATGAAGTGAATACTCCCATTCTAGCAATCGTGCTTTTAAAAAGAGTCCTTATTATCAGTTCTGTTGAAAAGTAATTGCTAGTAACATGGAAAAGACTGTGTACCATTGTACCATTAAAGTAGCGAAATGTATGTTTTAAAAACTGAAAAGATACTAGGATTAATAAACTGGACAATGGCTTTATAAAAGGATCAAAAAACTAATTATTAAAATTAGAACAAAGCAAAAACAGATGTTTGTCAAGCTGCACAAATAATTGTGGAATGTTTTCATTTTGGACATGCCAGACATGCTCTTGTGAGGTATATATTTTTAGAACTATAAATGTTAAATTGAGTTTGCATGAGTATGAGAAACATTTTAAGAATATCTCTTGAGCTGAAGGAAACTACAAAAATGGGTTGAGAGATTAAGAAGTATAAAAAAGGCAATTTGGATAATAAAACAAAAAGAACTCAGAAGGCTGATGGAATGGAATTCACACCACAAAGTGCTGAGGCCTATACATTGCGTAGTTTCGGTATGAGCCCAAAGAGAAGCTCTTTTAAAACACCTGGACTATCTTCAAAGTAATGATTTACCGGAAATTGGAGATGGAAACTAATGCTAATGGGAATGGCTCAGAAGTCCCTGTATTATTTATTTAGTTATTCTAAATTTTTCAGCATAATAACTTGGCAAAGAATCATTACTTCTCTGGGAACCAATTCCAGTTTTTATGGTAAACCTGTGTGAGAAGCAATGTAAAATCTCCATTTTGCCATGAATTAATATTTGTTACTAAGTAAAGAAAACAATTTTAGGTGAAATGAGTCAGTATGGTAGTGAGGAAGGTCTTTTTTAAAAGCAGAATACCATATGATTTCACTCATAAGTATAATCTGATGAACACACGGAACTAGCAAGCACAACAGAGGCAGACAGCCAAGGGCGGGGGTAGGGTGAGTGCGGGGTGGAGGGATTGAGCAGAAGTGGAAAAAGGACTCATGGACGCGGGACAGCGATTTGGCGATAGCAGGGAGAAGGGGGGCATAAAGGCACTAAATGGTAATGGAAAAAATACAATAAAATCATTTAAAAATTCAAATTAAAAAAGCATAATTGAAATCATTGGTACACAAAATAATCTAATTCATAACACTTTTTATGTCCAGTATAAGCTACCATGCTTAATAGGCTTATAGGGTTTAGAAATATAAGGACATTAACATCAGTTGTGCTACAGTCCTTACTTTGCAGGTGAGGCCACTGAGACCCAGGGACACTGAATACCTCACGTGTAGTGGCACAGCTCGTCCGTGACAGGGTGACAGCACAGTCCAACTCCCTGCCCTTGTCCAGGGCTCTTTGTGCCACACATGAGTGACCTGTACGGCATATGTTACACTTAGGGTATTTTAAAAGAAATAGTTCATAAAGCAAACAACATGATTTCTAGTTGTGATCATGTAGCTTACTTGTCTTGAGATTGCTATTCTAGTCTTGCATAGTTTAAATGTTATGTATACTTCAGATATTGTATCCATTTAAGGAAGAAAATATTTATTTTAATTTTGTCACTGCCATCAGCTAACATTTAGGACATTTTCCTGGCCCATTCTCTGGGTGTTAGGTCATTATAAGAAGGAAAGATGGCATTCCTCTCTCAGCCATCTAGTTAATATTTTCTATGAGCCAAGTAAAACTCGGATATATTATCAGCAAAATGTGAGATAGCATTGTCTTTTGAGAACAGATCATTTGTTCTGATACATGACTACTAGCTGTTAGATCAATGTATACATTGCTTTTTATCTAGTGCCATTAAATGACAATTTTATACTGAATTCTAGGGATTACTAACAGTAATCCTTTACTATAAATTTTCTGATTTTACTAAAAATAAAACATTTCTGAAACAAAATGATTGATCATTGCTATGATGAATTTGTAGGTTAAAATAATGACTTGGAAGAAAAACTATTAGTATTTAAATATAGAACCAGCCATTTGAAAATAACAGTGTCAGCTTGGTGTGAGGTAACTGGAAATTACTATTGATGCAGTGGCATTGATATGTGCTGCGGGAGGGTGTCAGATGCCGACCTGTGGTCATAAAAGAGCCCGCTTCTCACAGCAGGAAAACGAAGCTGACATCAGAGGGGAAGCAGGAGAAATATAGTTCAGTCACCAGTGAAAGTGGGAACGGCGGTTTTCAAAGTTTTTCTTAATTGTACAAATTGATAAATGGCATGTGGCTGGGCTCACATAAAAACATAAATGAAAGTCCCCCTGAGCACACTTTAAGTTAATATGTTATTAAAATATTAATTGTATACAAATTTAAATATTTATGTTGAGTTAATATGTGAGTGTTATTCATGATTAAATCTGCACTTCCTTGATTAAGAAAGGCTGATACAGAATTCATCTGTGCACAGATGTTGCTTTCTCTTCTTTCAAGCTGCCCGGGAAGAGCACTCTGATAAATTGAATATAGCCTTTTTAGTATAGTTTATTAATAAATATTTTATTACTCTATGATGGAGTCGTAAGAAGATGACATATTATATTTGACCACAGACATCTGCCCCCCAAAAAGCACAAATTTCTGACTTAATTCCAAAAATTCTAAAAGAAAAGTGATTACACGTAACATTCATATTAACCGATTTCTTTAAGTGACTTGTTCAGTTACAACAATATGCATGTGTGTGCGTAAACGTCCAGGCATCTTTGTAGTTACAGGAGTAAAGTCAAGAATAATCGGTAGCCTAGTGTTGCAAGAAAAGCATATTTTATTTTACCTTAAAAAAAGAAACTTAGAAGAACTCTTCAAGAAAGTTGTAGGTAATTACAATCATATTTGATCAAAATAGGAATATATGAGTAAAATAATATGTCAAAATAAATATTCATTCAATTTGTTCTATAGCTTATTCTGCAAAATTATATTAAGAACCTATTTGTTTATCTCTTGTTTGCTCACAAGAATGTAAACTGCAGGAAAGCAGACCATATCACTATGGTCTGTCCTAATTATTGCACCATACCCTGTACCACTAACCACACCTACACAGAAATCAGTAAACACTGATGAATGAGTGAATGTCAGGTACTGAACCGTACCTGAACCGTACCCGATGAGGACCAGAAGAAAGCTGTCTTAATGTCTAGATGAGAGGGTAATCATTGAATAAAAAATTTAAACACTTACATCAATATGTATTTAGTGACAATTGTGTTAACTGATAGGAAGGAAAAATGACATTTTCAGATTTGAAAATGTTATTCTTGATATTAAACCTCTCTTCCATGTTGCAATCTACAAAGTGCACTAAATTACTTAAGTTTAAGCTCAAAAGGAGGAAAGATAATGTAGACTTTTCAAATAGTCTATATTCTAGAACCAAGGGTGTACATTTGAACATTGATCTATTAGCATGAAAGGTCTTTAGAGATTGCAGGTGATGTTCCACAAGATTAAATTTTCTACATTAAACTTTCAACATGTCGATGTTCCCTCATGAGCTTTCACACACAACTCTAGAAGATCTTACTTATTACTAAATTCAGAATGTTTCTAAATGTTTTTGTCTCCACATTAATCTAAAATGTTTCTTATATAGACTAGTTAACAGTTAGAATTTTATCTTCCTCCCCGGAAACAGTACAGGGGAGAATTCACTGTTTCAAGACTATCTAGAGAAAACGTTGTCTACTAGAATCAATCCCAAATTGCAGCAACTAAAGAAATGAGACATATAATGTGCTGTTGGACGCCTTTATAGCCTTCCTTCTAAATTTCAACTTTGTTTTAATGATGAAAGAATGGAAAAATATGGAAACTCGTATTTTTAAAGAAGTATATTATAGGAAGTACCTTTTTAAGAAAGTTTTAAACATAACATTTATTTAAAAAGCAGATTATTTAAAAATGTTTGGAATTATTTTAATTGAGTTGTATAAAACTTTATGAAAATATTACACAACATGATCAACTTCCCCTTGGGCTCTTTCTTCCTTGGTTGAGTTTGAGAGCATACCACAGCAACTGTCCCTTGATCTACAGATTTGGTGTTGTCCCCGATCTCACTGAGCACCTAGCAAGATCTATAAGACAGAATCACTTACCAAGACATATATCTTAATTTTGCTCAGTTACTTCCTGCAATTATTCAACCTACTATGGCCCTTGTATTTTATTTATATTTCATGGTGTAATATCACTCATTACCTTTGCAACTGGACTTACAGGCAGCATCTATCAATAGTTCAATCTTTATTGATAGAGTTTCCTTTACTTAGTTCCATAGAATACAAAAGAGCTCTTATGAGGTGTTAAAAAAAGATTTCCCAAGTGCTTAGGTGGTCAGTTCATTATTAAGCTTTTACTCAGTATTTGGTACTATTGAATATTATCTTTGTGCTACACTTTCACTTAATTTTTAGAACTACCCTATTTAGTACATACTATTATTCTCACTTTGTAGGCGAGGGACTTGGTGGTTATAGAGATAAAGTAATTTTCCAATAGTCAGATAGCTTGTATATAGTAAAGCTGGTAATCTAACCAGTATTGTTTGTTTCCAATGTAAGCATGCTTAAGTTTTGTGCTACGAATAGATGAATGTGTTGAATTACAGCCTCAAGAGGAGACATTTTATCTTAAATAATGAATAAATGCATGCATGAATGAATGACAGTGTATATTAGTACATAAATTTAATGCTAAAGAAAAGCAGGAAAATATTATCAAGAAATGTGGTAAATTTCTAATCTGTAGGTTGCTTATCTTTCATTTTCACATTTTGGTTCTTAGCTTCAAAATAGGGAAATAATTATCTGAATTTATGTATAAGAAGCACAGGCATACTAAAGTGTTTGCCCTCAGGTATGAAGCATCTAACTATACATTCAAATTTGTTATAGTTATATATTCCTTATCATATAAATTAGGTGAGTTAAGAGATAATACTTCAATAAATTTGTATTTAGTATTTGCAAGTCTCAGCTTTTAGTACTTTTGAACACATTTTGTTTTTATCTCACTAAAGTCCTTTGGGAAATGCCATAAAAATATCCTACTAGCAATTGTTCAGTTGGTTACTTATTTGCCTTGTCTTAATTCAGTTATGAATCCCATTAATCTGATAATGAGAAGCTATTTCGATCTACTATCAGGGAAATAAAATAATCAAATGTAGTGAGATGAAACTACAAGATAATCAAAAAATAACTAGTTTAGTATGTATTTATACCCTTACATACTTTCTGATTCAGAACCTTAATATGAATTTTCCTTGCTATTTAAATTTTAAGCTAAATCTCTCAACACTATTCTGATGCTGTTTCCATGAAAATTCAGAATTTAATGATCTTTACAGGAATAAAATATTGTTTTCCCAGTAGAAAATGGAGGAATTTTGGCCAATAAGATAAAAAAATATTTATTTTCTGGTTATCTTATATTGTCTGAACTAATACCCCTGCTTTCTCAAGTCATTTTTGACAGTAAGTGAATTATTTTGAGCTCCAGAATTTGCAATGACTTGATAAAAATTTTTCAAATTATTTTTAAACTGGCCATCTAGATGCCAATAATTGATTGTGTATAACATGAAGGAAGTTCTTTATGCTATTATGTATACAATTAAAACTTTTTTTAGAGTCCAACGAATTTCTGAATTTAGAAAAATCTGGAAAATGCTTGCTGATTGTGCTGCAAATTTTTCCAGGATCCATGTTGTTCAATTATTCATGACTTTAAAATTGGCATATATTACAATTTACTTTACATCTTTAGATTATTAAATAGAATGCAAGGCTCCATTAATATTCACCACTGATAAGTGTTTTTCATTGTCAGTGTCTTTTGTTTTGCTATAAATAAAGCAAGATCTATAAAAGCAGTATATCGATCCAATCTCTAGAACTATGCAGCTGAAGTTGAAGCCCGAGCTCCCCGTTCACTCAATATGTAAACCTTGGTCAAGTTGCTTGAATTTTGTTATGTGTCATTGTCTTTCTCTGTAAAGTGAGGATCATAAAATACCTACATAGATGGATGTTGTAAGGACAAAATGAGTCCATCTATTTTAAAAACTTAGAAGAGTGCCTGACACATTTTTAAAAAATCACTAAGTGTTAGCTAACATTACTAGTCTCAAAATAGACTTTTCATCAAACTTAAACACAAAAGCTTCTGAATTTTTTTAAAGGCACCCATGTACTCAAATCAAAAATGATGAATGATTTCCATTTTAGAATGTGAAAAATGATACAAAAATTATACAAATGCAAAGAAATTAATATATGTAGATATTTGGCCATTTCATTTTTTATGCTACCGTTTCTAAATAAAATACGATGCTTTCAACACCTCATGAAGGATTTTAAAAAGAGATTATAAAGCATCAATGTTGTAAATTATGTAAGATCCACATAAAAATCTAACTGAAATTGAAATAAGTAATGAATGGTCTGAAGACAAAAGTAACAAGAAAATTAAGGTAAAAATAACCTTTTTGAGAAAATTCCACTGTGTGACTTGTTTGTTCTTTCTTAATCATTTCTTTAGGATTCCAAAACAATATTATTTGCCTGTGCTTTAGCTTTTAACATTATATTAGCTTTTAACATTACGATTAACAACTTTAATAGCATGAAACATATAAGACATTTTTTACATATTTATATTTTAATTAAATGTCTTATTGAACTTCCTCACTGTTAGTATAGGAAATAGATAGTAATAATTAAGTAAGTTCATATGTTTTTAAAATTAATTAACATTAATTTATTTTAATATGTTACAATTAGTCATCGTGATTGTAGTTTGTAATGTAATGAATCAAGGTAAAAGTCCTTTGTTTTCCTTTTGTCCTTAAAAAAGTATAGTATTTTTAATGGTTGAACACTTTTATCTTGGTAGAGTTTATTTTTATTTTTATTTTTTTTACTTTATTGTTGTTCAATTACAGTTGTCTGCATACTCTCCCCTCCCCTCCCCCTCCAATCCCACCTCCCTTCCCTGCCTCCCTCCCCATCCTTGGTTCTGTCCATGTGCCCTCTATAGTGGTTCCTGAAAACCCTTCTTCCCATTGTACCCTCCCCCTCCCCCCTGGCTATTGTTAGATTGTTCTTAATTTCAATGTCTCTGGTTAAGTTCTGCTTGCTTTTTGCTTTTGTTGATTATGTTCTGGTTAGTTTTAAACATTACTTTGCCCTTGAACTTGGATCCCAAGACTGCTTTTTCACTACAACAACAAAATAGGGAAAGACGAGGGAGGAAAAGAGTGAGAACATGTATGTAGTCGAGGGAGGTATTAGGTAGATTTCACTGGTATTTACCATATTTACAGAAATAATCAGATAGGTGTTTTTGCTTTGTTTTAGCTTTCATAACGCCACATGTAACTGAAGAAATTAACAATCATTATAAAGTAGGAACCAAGCCCATAATTTATCTTCTAAAAGAAGATACAATAATTTGTCATATTAAAAGAAAAATGCCATCATAATAAATTATCTTGTGGCTTCCCTGAAGTAAGTGAAGGAATTCAGAGGACTCTCAAAAATTGCCCAGACTTCACTTGGTATGATAGCATCAAGATCTATCCATTTTGTCACAAATGGCATTATTTCATCCTTTCTTATGGATGAGTACTAGTCCATAGTGTATATGTACTAGTACTATGTATATATATATACATCTTCTTTATCCAATCATCCATTAAAGAAGGTAAAGGGGGTCAAACATATGCTGATGGAAGGAGACAAAATCTTGGATGGTGAGCACACCGTACAATATATAAATAACAATATTATAGAATTGTACACTTGAAACTTACATAATGCTATTAACCAATGTTACCCCAATATATTTAATTACAAAATAAAACCCTGAGCCCGGCTGGTGTAGCTCAGTGGATTGAGGGCGGGCTGGGAACCAGAGGGTCCCGGTTCGATTCCCAGTCGGCGCACATGCCTGAGTTGCGGGCCAGGTCCCCAGTGAGGGCCATGTGAGAGGCAACCATACATTGCTCTTTCTCCCTCCCTTCTCCTCTCTCTGAAAATGAATGAATAAAATCTTTAAAAAAATAAATAAATAAATAAAAATAAAACCCTGAGGTTTGGGACACTCTTGGAAGTACCATACTCTAAGATTTTTAAATACCTGATTTCATCCCGTTCTTTCTAGCAATAGTCCCCCTTTCGCTTTTTTTGCTATTCCTTAAAATTTCATTTGTATCCCATTCTGCTCTACTTTCACTTTCTTCACCTCCTTATCACCTCCTCTTTGGGGTCAGGGGTTTTATGAAGGCAGTCTAGATTCCCCTCTTACCTAATTGTTCTGTTACCTTTAACACTTTAAATACCCATGCCTCTCCACTGGCTGGTCAATTTAAGTTGATATTATTACCTCCACTACCTACTGTAGTGGCATTAGTAGAATGTAAATTAAGTAGTTAACATCAGAAGCAGCTCTTTATCTTCCACCAAATTACAACAATAATAAAATAATTACAACTTGTGGAATTATCTTTAAAATGTTCCTAACTTTAACCCAGTGATCAACTCCTATTACAGCATAACAAAGCTAATTTTCCAGCATTGCCAAGTATGAGAGACATAAGGCAATACCCTACCTATATTTTATTCATGTTTAAAAAGCAGTGATATGTTTAGAAGCATGTTTGAGGAAACTAAATATGTCAAGAAAAAGTAGGTAAATGTGGCTGATTTTTCTTGGAAGGTTCTTTATTAAATGTAAGAAACCTAAATGCAGTTAGCTTTTTTCTTGTTTTAATTTAATCAAGTAGTGTTTCCAGTATAATTGAATGTCTATTAAAGCCTTTATATCTTGTACTCGTTAATAAAGGCTTCACTGAATGTTTAATACTCTGGCATCAAGGTTTAGAGCTTCTTTTAAAGGCGTCTTTCATAAAACTTGGGACTGAAACTAGCTCTAGAAGACCACATGGAGAGCTGTACAAAAGAGAAACAAATTATAAAAGCTCACTGTTAGTTGTTAGCTTAAAATTTCTTTCTTCCCACTTTCTTATTTTATAAAATTGAGACTAATCACTGACCTACTTTAGTTTATATAGCCTATATAGTTGATAATTTTATATAAAGGGCCATAGAAAATCATTTTAAAAGTGAAGAGAGAACTAGACAATCTTTTGAAGTTAAACAAACAGAAATTTGGGGAATATGATAAATACTATTCATTTAACGCATTCAAAATCGTTTCACTTCACATAGCATTTTAAACTATGTAAATCAATACACCCACCCAGAACTGCTGTGAACAGCCTCAGTGTTTTGGTATCTTCAAAACTTCATCTTCACACAGACATTCCACACAGCATTGTCTGATCAGAAGAGTGTGGGGCTGGAAGTGCAGACCTGGCTCTGATTCTGTGGTAGCCACTTGCTTATCATTGTTCCGATGTGTTATGAAAATTGAGCTCAGCAGGATTAAGTTATCTGTAGGAGGCAGTTAATCATTCATTCCTTGACTTCTTCATAGGTTTATTACAAGATTTAAATTAAATATTATTTGTCTTCACATTGTAAAGCATTTATAATAATCAGAGGTTATTAAAACTGTGGATTAATTTGTCTCATTATGTTCCGATGAGTCTTCACTGTCCCATGAAGGTTAGTTTCTTTTCACACTCAGATCAGCCACCTTGCAGCTGCTTGCTGGCAATCATCACAACAAATAGATAAAACGTTGACAGATTCTTAGAAATTTAATCCCATTTGTTGATTAAAAACCTGAACTTTAATTAAACCAATGAACATAGTTTCTAATAAATCATTTAGGACTTTTGACATAATGGTATACTTTGAAGGGTAAGAAAATATAAGAAAAAAATTATAGAAAAAATTGATTTATTTTCCAAAATATAATCAGTGATTTTATAAATTTTGAATCTTTGAAATTTAACTGATTATCTTATAATCAGTCTTTAATTATGATCAACACAGATATTTTAACTAGCAATTCCATCCATAATAACATTTTGGAACTGGATTCGGTAGAATTAGCTGTCAGCATTAATAAAAATAAGTTATTGTTGCCAAAATTCTACTTCACTTTATGCATTTGTAGACAATCTCTGAAGGCTATCTTCCAAAATACTTTACAAAACAGCTTTTGGCATTTTAGATCATAACAATTTGTCAGGAATATTATTTTTTTAATTTTAAAATGTCATGTAAAGATAATTATTTTTATTTTATGTAAATGAGTTATAATCATAATTTTGTCTGCTGTATATGTGTCAAAAAAACCTAGGTTCTTGAGATAATATATTTGTTTAACATTTTAAGTAATTTTTATCTTGGTTTTCTGTTACAATGAAGAGCATTTTCAAAGAAACATAGGAAAAACTAAGTTTATAAGAAGAAATAGGAGGTCTTGAATCCATATCACATGAGCATCGAAATGTGTAAAATAACATGGCACATAAGCCTAAAGAATAGAATATTTAAGCGTTAAAAAATAAATGTTGAAATAATTGAATAGATGCAGTTTTAAAGAGAATTGTGCTTATTCTACCTGTTATACGGGCCAGAACTACCAGCACTTACTAGTGGTTACGTTACACGGTCATTAATTTTCATTTTGTCCCAAAATGTTGGATTTTCTAATCATTTTAATCATATGTCTATAGCATTCTTTGCCTTATTTTTCTGATCACTCTCATTTGTTAGGTATAGTTCCACTACATTTCTGTAGTAACTTACATATCCTTGCTAGAGAGATGGTAATTTTTCCTGACTTGAAGGACACATTTTAATGAAGGTCAGAAGTAAAAGTTACTGCCTGAGAGCCTGAACCAAACCACTCAATGACACTCAGCAAACCATACTTTCCATATACCGATGTTTGTCCTAAGAGTCTGGGCACCATAACTGGTGTGTAAAGGTTTGCAAAGTTTCCACTGTGATCACTTGCCCTCCCATAGGGACAAGGGAGTATGTAGCTCACTATCTTAAAATTCTAACAGTCACTGGGGATGGCAGTAGTAACAATTTATTTGCATCACTCCTGGGACGCGCCATGGTAAAATACCATGTATGTTTCCAACATATAAATTCTTTAGGCATAAGTTTTAGTTTGTGCTACAGTAAATAAAACCAGCTTTTCCCCTTTCTCCAACTCTTTTCCTAAGAGTAGGATAATGTCATGTTTCAGGGATCTGTTCTCCAAGACAGATGTGGCAAGCACCAGATGTGGACATGACTCCTTGAAGACCACCACTTAACTGTGCAAAGTGCCTGGCAAGCCCATCCCTCCCCCACTGAAGAGATGAAGGCATGGAGAGCAGAATTTGGTTTCAGGAAGTAATCCCGATAGGAGACATATAAATGGCCCTGGCAGCAAGTCATAATTTGTCTGTTTCTTTTTATCTAACTTCTGTCTTCCTTTTCTTCTCTGGCAGCAGTAGTATGGGGACTGCCATTTAATAGTAAAATTTATCCAAAGGGACTATATTAGAATCATAGTTTAATTACTACATACACTGTAATCATGTTTTTTTTTTTTTCCTATTTGGCTAAATACTTATTTAGACTTAGGGAAGCACAAAGAAGCAACATTACAACTAATATTTCTATATAAAGTAAAAATGTATCCTAATATAAAACTCCAAACCACACAATGAAACTATTTTTTGCTTTACTCTATTGTTTAGGTGGGTTAAACATAGTTACATTTAAAAAATATTTTCCATCTCATTTATTTGTCACAAGAAATAGTCAACCAGAAGCCATCAAAGAATATAATTCCCCTTGTCAAGAATATAATTCATTTAATCGAACAACAATAAAGTAATATTAGAAAAAAGGAATATAATTCATTTAAAAATAGGATGGGTAAGTAAGCTGAATAATGTGTATAGACATTTCCAAATCTGAGAGTCTATGATTCTGTTAATTGTCACTCACTCCAGTCTCCTACCCTTCAGGTTTCCCCTAGACTGTCCACATTGTCAACCAAAAAGAAATTGCCATTTTTTTCAGTTACATATGTTAAATTGAGCTCTTTCTAGGTCCTTTGACACATTCTGTCTTGTATCTGTAAGTTCTTCCCTAAGAATACATTGTTCTTTGAATGTAGGGCCCATATATGGTAGAAATATGTATTTTCTGCAGTTTATTAGCACAGGGATATATTAATGGCAATATTACTCATGTTATAAGTAGATAAATAATTACACAGACCATTCAAATTATAAGTGTTGATCAATCTAATAAATGTCTTCTGTGTATAAAAGCAGTTAGAATTATTTCAGTTTTTGAATTGAGCACTTTTCTGAAACAATCAGTTGCACTAATTGTAGAAGGCAGAAATGGTGAGAAAAAGATTTCCCTAAGCGTACAGATATATCCAGTGCAAAGTATCAGCTAAGAAGCTTATTAACATCTCAAAGTCTGTGAATGCAGGGGTGTGATTGACAAGGGATCACAGATCAGTATTTTTAAAAGAATCACTACGTAATTCTAATGAACACTAAAACTGAAACATACAAACATTCATCCAAGAAATTAATTTCTCCCCAGCAAACTTTTGTTTATGACCCTAAACTGTTACCCTACATGAAATGGGAAAATTGACTGTGCATTGAATGTAATTTAGTTACATTTGGTTTGACCTGTTTTTCTTCTTTGTGGAATTTACATGAGGAAAACAGAAAAATAATAGATATCCCCATGCATATGTTTAATACCACATTGCAGGAAATAACCCATATCTCTAAAATAGTATATCATTTACCTTAGAAACAAGAGAAACCATATAACATTATTTTTCTGCAACTAGTAATTCAACTGAAGTTCTATTGTTTATTTAACCTTTGCAAATAGGCAATTTAATGCATGTGGGATAGGGAGATCCAAGGTAGCGTCAGAGTGCATGGATGTTGCACTAAGCTCCTTCCAGGACAAAAAACTGGAATTATAACTAAAATGTAGAGTAGTCAACTCGAATAAGCAACTGAAGAGTAGCTGAAGTTCTCTATAAGAAGACTTAAAACTAAGGATTTACAGAAGAAACCACATCAAGATTGGTAGAGAGGGCGGAGAGGCGTAAAGGTCTGGTCTCACTCCCAGATGGCTGAGATTCCTGAGGTTCTGGAGAAATGTCTCAGCTATGGGGGTTCTCTGAGAAGCATGAGGTCTTAACTGCAAGCCAGTATCCCCAATCCAGAGCACCGGAGCTGGGAAGAGGTGCATACACAATATTTCGCTGTGAAAATCAGTGGAGATTCTGTAAGCCAGGGAGAGAGGGGAATATGCTAGAGACACAGGTACCCTCATAAAGGGCCAGTGCACCAAGTCTCATTCACAGCCTCTCACCCTGGGCTCCTGTGGAGGAAGGGAGAAACAGACGAGAGTCACGTGAGGAGAGATGGGGGTTTGTGGCCCTGGGGAAAGTTAAAGGGCAGCCACCACAAAACCTGTGCTGAGTCACTCTTCCACATCACAAATACCATCTTTCTTGAGTGGAGTACTCCCCTCCTTATAGCATCAACCTGGGTGAAAGCAATAGTAGTCCCATCCTGTGGAGCTTACACCTTACTGAGAGTTTAGCTGCCTGGGCCATGGACTAGAATTTAGGCAGACTTAAGGGCTGTCAATGACTGACTTGTGTGGCTTTGAGGTCTGGGCCATTCCCTCTGCCTTTCCATGATCCTGATTGGTGCCTTCCCTCATGGTAGATCTGTTAGCCTCACTCTCCTGGCTCCCAGCAGACCTACCCCTGCAATTCCCGGTGGCTCTACCTATCAAGATCTGGCCAGAATCTGTGACAGACTGAGAGTTACATGGCATGGGTCAGGGCCACTCCCCCCAGCTTCTCCCAAGTCTCACTGGCACTTTCCATTTAAGGGAAATCCAGTAGCCCCATCCCCCTGACTCCTGGTAGCCCGGCTGTGCTAAGATTAGGCTCCTGGTAGAATCCAGGATAGGCTGATTTGTGTGGCCGTAGGACAGGGGCCATTATTCCCTCACCACTGGAGTGGTAAAGAGCCTTCCAATTTTGGTCTGTTTGGGCCTGATAAACTCTGACATTTTCCTGAGACCCTACACCACCACAAACATGCGCAAGCATTTAGTGAGTGGCAGCTAGACTTTGTATACCATGGGACAATTGCTGAATGGTTCAGACCCAGTCCTGGCACTGAGTTGAACCTGTATCAGTCTGGTCAACACCACTAGCCCCTACCTGGCGACTCACTGAGAACCTACTTCATGCAATTCAAGTAATGTCAGAGGCTCTTTTAGTGACTGAGGCTAATAGGCAGCAGGCAGGCAGAGGCATGGGGAGGCAGATGTCAGGGTGCCTTGGGGCTTTTGCTGACCTGCCCCCAGGCCCAGTACTGGTAAAAAGCCAGCTTTCGTGTGCACTTTGATCCTTCCCACACACCCTGGCCCAGCAGAGGCAGCCACAAATTGTGGAATGCTTGGTAGCTCCAAACAGGTTCCCTAGGGCCAGCACAGGCAGCATCTAACATTGGATAGCACCAGAGTCCCTCCCAAGAGGACCCGGAAATAACAAACCCAGTGGCTGGCTCAGACAGTATCAGAGCAGGATCTAATTAGCTTCACAGGTGTCACATCCAAAGGGAAATCTCAGCAGGCACCAAACCCTCAGAGGCAAATTCTACTTTGTGTGGTCAGCACCTGCACAGCAAGCTCAAACACTGTGGTTGGGGTTGCTCCTCACAGTCATCCAGCCTGAGGGTTGACCCCATGCATGAATGGGCCAATAGCAATCAAGACTCAATTAAAATAGGAAAGACCAAACAACCACATAAGGGACATTCTTTGAGCATCAAGCTCAGGTGATCAAGGAAACTGTACCACTAGGTACCACAGGTCTCCTACTACATAACACCACTCTACAAAGACTGAGAGTCATTGCAGATCTATACAGACACAAACACAAAGGGGCAGCCAAAATGGGGAGACAAAGAAACACACTCCAAATGAAAAAAACAAGGGAAATCTCCAGAAAGAGTGTTAAATGAAATGGAGGCAAGCCATTTACCAGATATATAGTTCAGGGTAATGGTTATAAGGGTTCCCAAGGAACTTAGTGAGAACTATAACAGCATGAAAAAGGACATAGAAACCATATAAAAGAACAAATAAATAATGAAGAACAGAACATCTGAAATAAAGAATACACTAGAAGGAATAAACAGTAATTTGGATGAAGCAGAGGATCAAATCAGTGATTTGGAAGACAAGGTAGTAAAAAACACCCAATCAGAACATCAAAAAGAAAAAAGTTTTTAAAAAATGAGTATAGCATAAAAGACCTTTGGGACAACATGAAGCAAAACAACTTCTGCACCACAGTGGTACCAGATGGACATGAGAGAGAGAGAGCAAGGGATCAAGAAACTATGAAAATAAATAATGAATAAAATTTTGTCTAACCTGGTGAAGGAAAAAGACACACAAGTTCAAGAAGCACATAGGATCCCAAAGAAGGTGAATGCAAAAAGGCCCACACCAAAACACATCATAATCAAAACGCCAAAGGTTAAAGAAAAAAAGAAAATTTTAAAAGCAGCAATAGAAAGACAGTTAGCTACAATGTACAAGGGAGTTCCCATAAAACCATAAGTTGATTTCTCAACAGAAACATGTAAGGCCAGAAAAAATGGACATAAAATGTTCAAAGTAATGAAAAGCAATGACCTACAACTAAGACTAATTTACGCAGCAAGGCTATTATTTAAAACAGAAAGAGAAATAAAGAGCTTGTCAGACAAAAAAAAAGCTAAATATATCTGTTACCACAAAAACAATGTTTCAAGAAATGTTAAACTGCTGTCTTTAAGAAGAATAAGAAGAATAAATAAAGGAACATAGTTAAAATAATAAAATGGCAATAAATAAGTACCTATCATTAGTCACTTTAAATGTAAATGGCCTAATGCTCTAGTCGAATGATATAGGGCATCTGAAAGGATAAGAAAACAGGAGCCATATCTGTGCTTTCTACAAGACAACCACCTCAGAAAAAAAGTTACACACAGACTAAAAGTAAAATGATGGGAGAAGGTATCTCAAGCATACAGAAATGAAAAAAATTTCAAGTACAAATATTCATATTTAACAAAATACACTTAAAAACAAAAGCTCTAGTAAGAGACACAGAAGGACTCTACATGAGGATAAAGGGAGCATTCCAACAAGAGGATGTAATCCTTATAAACATTTGTGCACCAAATATACGAATACGTAAATATATAAAGCAAATTTTGATGGATATAAAGGGAGAGATTGACGGTAATACAGTCATAGTAGGAGATTTTAACACGCCATTGACATCAGTGAAAAGATCTTCCAGATAGAAAATCAACAAGGAAACAGCAGCCTTAAAGAGCACACTAGGTCACATGGATTTAATTGATATCTTCAGAGCATCTCACCACCAAGTAGCAGAGTATGCACTCTTTTCAAGTGCACGTGGAACATTTGCTAGGATAGACCACGTGTTAGGACACAAAAAAAAATCTCAATTTAAGGAGATTGAAATCATATCAAGAATCTTCGCTGACCATAATGCTATGAAACTAGAAATCAATCAAAAGAAAGTAACTGAAAAACACACAAAGACATGGAGGCAAAAGAATATGTTACTTAACAATGAATGGCTTAACAATGGGATCGATTAAGAAATTAAAAGATACCTTGAAACAAATGAAAATGAGAACACAACTATGCAAAATCCATGGGACACAGGAAAAGCAATCCTAAAACAGAAATTCATAGCACTGCAGGCCTACCTCAAGCAACAATAAAAGTCTCAAATACACAATCTAACTTTATACTTAAAAGGCCTAGAAAAAGAACAACAAATAAAGCCCAAAGCGAGCAGAATAAAGGAAATCATAAAGATAAGAGAAGAAATAAGTGAAATAGAGTCTCAGAAAACAGTACAAAAGATCAATGAAACCAAGAAATGGTTCCTTGAAAAGATAAAAAGATTCACAAACCTTTACCAGACTCATCAAGGAAAAAGAGAGAGATGATCCAAATAAATAGAATCAGAATTGAAAGAGATGTTACAACTGACACCAAAGAAATACAATGATTTCTAAGAAAATATGCGAAAAAAATGATATGCCACAAACTTGACAATCTGGAAGAAATTGATATATTCCTAGAAACATAGAAAACTCAAAAACTCAATCTGGAATAAACAGAAAATCTGAATAGACAGATTACAACTAGTGAAACTGAAGCAGTAATCAAAAAGCTCCTGACAAATAAAAGTCCTAGACCAGATAGCTTCACAGGTGAATTTTACAAACATTCAAAGGACAACTAACACCTATCCTTCTCAAAGTATTCCAAACATTGCAAAAGGAAGGAAGACTCACAACCTCTTTTTACAAAGCCAGCATTATTCTAGTCCTAAAACCAAGTAAACACATTCCAAAAGAGAATATTATAGACCAATATCCCTGATGAACCTAAGATGCTAAAATCCTTAACAAAATATTAGTAAACCAGATCCAGAGATGCATTAAAAATTATACACCATGATCGGTGGAATTTATACTGGGCTTACAAAGTTGATACAATATCTGCAAATTAATAAACATAATATACCACATAAAAATGTTAAAAATCACATGATCATATCAATAGATGCAGAAAAGCATTTGATAAAATCCAGCACTCATTTATGATAAAAAAAAAAAACTCTCAGCAAAGTAGGAATACATAGAATATACCTCAACATAATATAGGCCATATTTGAAAAACCCACACTCAATACATACTCTATGGGAAAAAACTAAAAGTATTTTTCTTAAGATAAGAAACAAGACAGGGATGTCCACTTTCACCACTCTTATTCAACATAGCCCTGGAAATCTAGCCACAGCAATTAGCAAATAAGAAGTAAAAAAGGGTATCCAAATTGGAAAGGGAGAAGTAAAACTCATTATTTGCAGATGACATGGTATTGTATATAGAGACCCCTAAAGATTCTACCAAAAAACTACTAGAACTGATAAATGAATTCAGTAAAGTAGCAAGATACAAAATAAGTATCCAGAAGTCAGTTGCATTTTCATACACCAATAATGAACTCTCAGAAAATGAAACCAAGAAAACAATCCCACTTATAGCTGCATTAAAAATAAAATAAAATACATAGGGATAAATTTAAACAATGTTGTAAAAAACCTGTACTCAGAAAATTTTAAAGCACCGAAGAAGACACAAATATGTGGAAGCATGTACCATGTTTGTGGGTAGGAAGAATTAACATCATTAAAATGTTCATACTCAATGGAAGATCAACTGTGCAGGGATAGAGTGGCGGTGCTGAATTGGTACAACTAATCCTTGCGGCCAAATGGACCGGGTAAATCCTTACCATTGATCTGCAAACAGCAACCAAGGCTCAACTACAAGAGGAGGATGTACTCAGTCCACATAAAGGGCGCACCTCAAGTACCCAGCTTCAGTGATAGGGGAGGCTCTGACGCAGTAGGAGAGGACACCTGCTACATTAGGCCACACGACCAAGACATGGAGTCAAAGCAGCTCTGCCTAATACATAGAAATAAACACAAGGAGGCCTTCGAAACCAGTAAATGAAGAAATTGACTGAAATGAAAGAACAAATAAAACTCCACAAAAAGAGCTAACTGAAATGGAGATAAGCATTCTATCAGATGCAGAGTTCAAAGCACTGATTATAAGGATGCTGAAAGAAACTAGAGAAGACCTCAGCAGCATAAAAAAGATCCAGTCAGAAATGAAATATGCACTAATCAAAATAAAAACAATTTACAGGGAAACAACAGTAAAGTGGATGAAGCTGAGAATCAAATCAATGATTTAGAACATAAGGAAGAAAAAAACAACCGATCAGAACAAGAAGAAAAAAGAATCCCCCAAAATGAGAATAGTATAAGCAGATGCTGGGACAACTTCAAGAGGTCCAACATTCACATCATAGGGGGGGCAGAAGGAGAAGAGAAAAAACAAGAAATTGGAAATCAATTTGAAAAAATAATGAAAGAAAAGTTCCCTAATTTGGTGAAGGAAATAGACATGCAAGTCCAGGAAGCACAGAGAGTCCCAAACAAGATAGATGCAAAGAGGCCCACTCCAAGACACATCATGATTAAATGACAAAGGTTAAGAATAAAGACAGAATCTTATAAGCAGCAAGAGAAAAGTTAGTTTCCTACAGAGGAGTTCTCATAGGACTGTCACCTGAGTTTTAAGAAGAAACTTTTCAGGCTAGAAGGGATTGGCAAAAAATACTCAGAAGTCATGAAAAACTAGGACCTATAGCCAAGATTGCTGTACCCAGCAAAGTTATCATTGAGAATTGAAGGGCAGGTAAAGAGCATCTCCAACAATATAAAACTAAAGGAGTTCATCATCACCAAACCATTATTATGTGAAATGTTAAAGGGACTTATTTAAGAAAAAAAATGATCAAAACTAGGAAAAATAATGCCATTAAATACATAACTATCAACAATTGAATGTAAAAAAAACTAAGAAAATAAGAAAAACAGAGACAGAATCATGGATATGGATAGTGTTTTGATGGTTGCCACATGGAAGGGAGGTATAGGGGAGTGGGTGAAAAGGTGAGGGAATTAAGAAGTGCAAACAGGTAATTACAGAACAGCCACAGGGATGGAAAGTGCAGAATAGGAAATGGAGTAGCCAAAGAACTTATACGCATGACCCATTTACATGAACAATGGTGGGAGAATTATTTTTGAGGGAGTAGGGGATGCTGGGTAGAGGGGGGCAAAGGGGGGGAAATCAGGACAACTGTAATAGTACAATCAATAGAATATAATTTAAAATGTCCGTACTACACAAACAAATCTATAGATGCAATACAATTTAAATTAAGATAACAATGGCATATTTCACAGAAGTAAAACAAATATTCCAAATACCCCAAATAGCCACAGCGATCTTGGGAAAGAATAAAGTTGGAGGAATTATGGTACTTGATAGCAAACTCTACTGTAAGGCCATAGTAATCAAAATAACATGGTGCTGGCATAAAGACAGGCATATAGGTCAATGGAACAGAACAGGCCATGCCTTTATGGCCTGTTAATATTTGAAAGGAGGAAAAAGCATACAATGGGATAAGGATAAACTGTTCATTCAACAATGTTGAGACAATTGGGTAGGTAGATACACTGTGCCTCTTCACAAAACCAAAAGAAGGACAACAACAAATTTAAAAACAAAAAACAACCAGAACTGACAGAAAATCAAACTGTATGGAAGTATGACAACCAAGCAGTTAAAGAAGAACCATTCATCCAGACCAGTAGGAGGGGTGGAGACAGGTAACTGGGCAGAGAGGATTCAAGGCAAGGCTGCAGCTGGTGAGCAAGGCGGCAGATTGTGGACTGGGTGGTCCCACATTCGCATGAAGATAAACAGGGAGGAACAACTGGGGAGTGAGACAGACCCCACAACCCAGAGTTCCAGAGCTGGAAAATAAAGCTTTAAACCTCTGGTTGGAAACACCTATGGGGGTTGAGGTGACAGGAGAAACTCCCAGCCTCACAGGAGAGTTTGTTGAAGAGACCCAAAGGGTCCTAGAATGTAAACAAACCCGCCCACCTAGGAATCGGCAGCAGAAGGGCCCAATTTGATGGTGGGCAGTGGGGGAGGTGACTGAAAGCTGGCAGAGAGCAGAGCAAAAGGCATTGTTCCTTCTTGGAAACCACCCCCACATACAGCATCACAACACAACAACATCAGTTACCCCGCCCTGGTGAACACCTAAGCCTTAGCCCTTTACTTCGTAACAGGTGGGCCAAGACAAAAAAGTAATGGCCCAGATGAACAAACAGATCAAAGCTCCAGAAAAAATACAACTAAGTGACGAAGCGATAGCCAATCTATCAGATGAACAGTTCAAAACACTGGTAATCTGGATGCTCACAGAACTGGTTGAATATAGTTGCAAATTACATGAAAAAATGAGGGCTATGCTAATTGAAATAAAGGAAAATGTACAGGGAACCAACAGTGATGGAAAGGAAACTGGTACTCAAATCAACGGTGTGGACCAGAAGAAAGAAAGAAACATTCAACCAGAACAGAATGAAGAAACAAGAATTCAAAAAAACAAGGAGAGGCTTAGGAACCTCCAGGACGTCTTTAAATGTTCCAACATCTGAATCATAGGTGTGGCAGAAGAAGAGGAAGAGCAATAATTGAAAACTTATTTGAAAAAATAATGAAGGAAAGCATCCCCAATCTAGCAAAGGAAATAGACTTCTAGGAAGTCCAGGAAGCTCAGAGAGTCCCAAAGAAGTTGGACCCAAGGAGGAACACACCAAGGCACATCATAATTACATTACCCAAGATTAAAGATAAGGAGAGAATCTTAAAAGCAGCAAGAGGAAAGGATACAGTTACCTACAAAGGAGTTCCCATAAGACTGTCAGCTGATTTCTCAAAAGAAACCTTGTAGGCAAGAAGGGGCTGGAAAGAAGTATTCCAAGTCATGAAAGGGAAGGACCTACATCCAAGATTACTCTGTCCAGCAAAGCTATGATTTAGAATGGAAGGGCAGATAAAGTGCTTCCCAGAAAGGTCAAGTTAAAGGAGTTCATCATCACCAAGTCCTTTTTTTTTTATTTATTTTTTTTTATTTTTAGAGAGAGGGGAAGGGAGGGAGAAAGAGAGGGAGAGAAACAGAGAAACAGCAATGTATGGTTGCCTCTCACATGTCCCTCACGGGGACCTGGCCCGCAACCCAGGCATGTGCCCTGACTGGGAATCTAACCGGGACTGCTTGGTTCCCAGCCCGTGCTCAATCCACTGAGCTACACCAGCCAGGGCTCAACAAAGCCCTTTTTATATGAAATGTTAAAGGGACTTATCTAAGAAAAAGAAGATAAAAAATATGAACAGTAAAATGACAACAAACTCATAGTTATTAACAACCACACCTAAAAGAAAAGCAAACAACTAGAACAGAAACAGAATTACAGAAATGGAGGTCATATGGAGGGTTATCAGTAGGGGAGAGAGGGAGGAAAGATACAGAGAATAAGTAGCGTAAATGGTAGGTAGAAAATAAACAGGAAAAGGTTAAGAATAGTATAGGAAATGTGGAAGTCAAAGAACCTATATATATGACACATGACATGAACCAAAGGGGGGGAATATGGGTGGAAGGGGGTATGCAGGGTGGAGGTGAAGAAAGGGGGGAAAATGGGACAACTGTAATAGCATAATCAATAAAATTTATTTTTTTAAATGTTGAGACAATTGGACAGATACGGGCCAAAACATGAAACTAGACCACCTTCTTACACCATACACTAAAATAACCTCAAAATGGATAAAGACTTAAATGTTAGACTAAAACCATAAAAATTGTAGAAGAACACATCAACAGTAAAATCTTAGACATTTTTTTTGTAGCAGAATTTTTCTAATCTATTTTCTCAGGCAAGGGAAACAAAATAAAACAAACAAATGGGACTACTTCGAACTAAAAAGTTTTTGCACAGCAAAGCAATCAATCAACAATGTAAAAAGACAACCCAGGAATCAGGAGAACACATTTGTCAATGATACATCTGATACGGGGATATATCCAAAACTTATAAAGAATTTAAACAATTCAACACCAAGAAAAAAATAGTCCAATTAAAAAATGGGCACTTTTTAAACACTTTTCCTAAGAGAACATGGAGATGACCAATAGACATTTGAAAAGATGCTCAATGCCACTAATCATCAGTGAAATGCAAATTAAAACCACAATAGGATATCATCTAACAGCTTTCAGAATGGCTATCATCAATAAATTAATAAACAAGTGTTGGCAAGGATGTGGAGGAAAGGGATCCCTCATGCACTGTTGGTTAGAATACAGATTGGTGCAGCCACTGTGAAAGAAGTATGGAGTTACCTGAAAAAAATTAAAAAATGGAACTGCCTTATGACCCAGTGATTCCCCTGCTGGGAATACATCTGAAGAAACTTGAAACACTAATTTGGAAAACTATATGCACACCTATGTTCTTTGCAAGGTTATTTAGAATACCCAGGCTATGGAAGCAGCTCAAGTGCCCATTGTTAGATGAGTGGATCAAAAAGCATGGTACATTTACACAATGGAATACTATTCAGCTGTAAAAAAGGAAGGAAACCTTACCTTTTGCCGCAGAATGGATGGGCGTGTAGATTATGCTAAAGGAAACAAATCGGTCAGGGAAAGACCATTGCCATATAATTTCACTCATATGTGAAATCTAATGAATACAATAAGCTAACAAACAAAATAGAAAGAATCATAGATACAGAGAACAGACTGACAGCTGTCAGAGGAGAGGGGTCTTGGCGTTTGGGTGAAAAGGTGAACAGATTAAGAACAACAAAAAACAGTCTGGAATTACCGAAGGAAAAGAGTGGGGGAGGTAGAAGAGGGTAAAGGGGTGATAAATGGTGATGAGGGAGACTTGACTTGGTGTTGTAAACACAACACAATATCCAGATGACGTGTTGTAGAATTCTACACCCAAAACCTATATCATTTTATTAACCATTGTCACTCCAATGTATTCAATAAAAATTTTTAAGAAAAGGGACAGAAAACGGCAAGATATTATGAATGAATTTCCCTGCGGGTAGTAATTTTTGCAATTGAATTTGAAGTCATTTTTAAATTTCTTAAGCAAAGATCATCAAACTGATATGTAGATAGCATAAAACATCAAGATCTAACAAGGAATGACTTTAATGAGGCTTTATAACTTTGTGTGTGCAGTGAAGCAGTGTGGAGTAGTGGAAAGGGCTCTGTGGTCTGAATGACATCTTGGAGGATACCTGGGTTCTTCCTCTTCTTTTTCTGTCAGTGAAATCAGGTGTTTGGGATAGATTACCTGTAAATTCTCTCTCCATTTTAAAGTCATATTTCCATAGTTTTAACTTTCAGACCCAAGGGAAAATATGTATCTGTATATAAAGGTACACATAAGCAAATGCATGTAGATAAAGCATGTGTATAATGGCAAAACAGGATCACAAGTATGGGGAGTCTTTGGAGGAAAAGCATTCAAGGAGAATCACTCAGATTACAAAAATTTTAATGAGATGTGTTTATTTTTTTGAAAGCAAAGTTTTTTTTTCTATTTTCTGACATAATACCAAGAACGTGTCCCTTCTGAGAAATGCTTTGAAGACACTGTTCATTTGAAGTTTTGAAAGTGTTTATTGAGCTGCACAGAATAAAGTCTATTTGTAATAATATGCCAGCATGGTGAATCAAAAATGTCAAGCTGTTTTAGATTTCAGAGTCCCACAGTAATAAAAATTGTCCTTTTACTCATTAAATATAACATATAACATCTTTACACAGGAGAACCCTGATAGGAAGATCTTTAAAAATTTGAAGAATTTAATGATACCCCTGAGAGCTTAGAGTGTGTTATTCATGATTGCTGTGTTGTCTTTAAGCATCCTAATTATGAATATTTCATCGTCTCTTACAATTTTATTACTTTTTATCTATCTGTGTCATAGTTTGCTGCACTGAAGAGAAATCCAAAATATAATTAAAATGTGAAGGACTCACAATTCAAACATAATGTTTGGGTCCTGTTTCTTTTTAGTATCTCTTTCTATGGACCTAGTAGTAGATAGTGTAGTGACTTTTCTCTAAGTCAGTCTTTGCCTGAATTAGTTAGGGAAATAAATTTTTAAGGGCTTTTTAAATTAAAAAATTATGATTTTTATTTCTTTAATTTTTGTTTTCATCTTTCTAATGTGAAGGTAGATTTCATAAAGTATAGTAAAATGGTATTTGGAAGTTCCCTGTGGAATTATCTACCTCAGACTTTTTGTAAATTCTCTTTTTCTAGGCCTGGAATCTTATAATGATACTCTTTTACCAACCTAAATGCTTTATAGTTGGAATACGTACCAAATAATTTCAATTTCAAAAAATTAAGTATTTTTAATTTACAAAGTAAATACTCATTTTACAAAGTAGGTATTTTTTTCAATACTTACAAAATAAATTCAGGGAACAGTGTTTTTTAAGTTCTACATATAAAAACTTTTGATAATATTTTTAAATTGACTTTCATTGTATAAATACTATTTTAATTGTCAATTATTGACATAGTAATTTTTTTCAGTAAACATGTGCACTAAATATTCTTCATACAGAGTCTGGTATGATATAGGCCACTATTCTAGTAGGTAAGAGACCTGGTTTCTAATTCTAACATTGCTATTTTTTAATTGCTTTGTAATCTTAGACAGTATTAAATATCATTGACTTTCAATTTTCTTTTTGCAAACCATATAAACAGTCTCTTATTACTGCTGTATAACAGACTAGGAAATTAATATGAGAAAACATGTAGAAAAATAAAATATTACATATATGATTGTATTATATAACCTTTAAGATTCTTCACAATTTTTAGTCTATTGTTCTATATGCAGAATTAATTATTCCTTAAGTGTAGACCACCATCATATTTTAACTATTGAGGGAAATTTCCAATAATGTTTAGAGTGTTTTGTGTGTGTAGTTTTAACTAAGCTTATATTTTATTGTTTTATAGATTTATTGTTTTACACATTTACCATGTGCACAGCACTGTTCTAAGCTCTAGGGTTACATTTGGGGAACACACACACAAAATGATTTAAATAGCCAAACGTTATAAGTGTTGTTGAAAGCATAAAGCAGAGGAAAAGGGAAGGGTGTGAGTTTGGTGAGTTTGCATTCTTTGATCAGGTGGTCAGAGTTGGTTCCATTGTAAAGGTAGAAACTGAACAAAGACTTGATGTAGTTCAGGGGAATGAGCAAACAGATATCTGATGGATGACATTCCAAGAAGGAGATATTCTAGTGAGAAAGTTTATTTTTATATAACTTTATATATATTTATGTACCTATAAGGTGTAAGTATACCTGGTATGTTCACTGAACAGTAAAGAGGCTGGATGGCTGAGGTGAAGGACTAGGAGAACTGTGAGATCAGAAAGAAGTGGGGCCTGATCTTGTAGTCAGAGAAGTGCCTCGCTGGTGCTCATAACATCTTGAGTTTTTCTCTGAGAAGAGGAACTAGCAAAGGATTGAGAGCAAAGGAAAGTTTTTATCAGATTTAGATTTTTACAAGGATCACTCTGGCTTTTGTGCTAAAAGAGTTTGCACATAGTTGGAAGCAGGAAAACCACTTAAGACGTAATTACAGTAATCATTAGAGTAATAATAATAGCTGTCTATCAGGGTGGTAGAAATCAAAATTTTGATTTGATTGGTTTCTGGATATATTTCAAGGTAAAATAACAGGATTTTCAATAACATGGACATGAATATGAAAGAAGGCAAAAATCTGGAATGAAGCCAATATTTTTGTCTGAGCAAATGAAAGGATAAACCATCCATTTAAGTGAGAAATTAAACAAAAAAGACTCTCAGTTGAATAGGTATGAATGGACAGGGGAATGAGAAGTTCAGTTTTAGACATGCTGATTCTTATACATCTGACATTTCAATGGGTCTGTGAGGTAGGCAGCTGCATATATGAGTTTGAAGTTCAGAAGACATGTCTGGACAAGGAATCTAAATGTGAGTGACGTAAGCATATTGGTGTTATTAATAGTTAGATGCCAATTGGGATCACATGTAATGGATGTAGACAGAAGAAGAAGAGAGGATAAAGAACTGAAGTTTAGGGAACTTCAACACTAAGAGATCTGGAAGAGGACAAGAAAACAGCGAAGGGTTTTGAGATTAACAACAGTATTGTTAAGAGAGAACCAAGAGTGTGGTGTCATGCACGCTGAGTGAAGACAGTATTTCAAGGTCAGTACACTTGACATTAATAAGTCAAGTATGGTAAGAGCTAAAGATTGACTACTGAATTTATCAATTAGGAGGTAATTGGTGATTTAAGGTGGGAGAAAAACAACACTTTTGCTGGTGGTGATCATCTCTAGTATATAAGAAAAAAACAATAATCCTGAGAAAGAGGAATAAATTATGTAGTTCTTGGATATGTGATGGTAAATTGTAGTTAGTGCACAAGGGAAGATTTTAGAGAGGAATAGATATTTATCTGCAGAAATCTGAGAGAGTGCAGAGTATATTGTATGTGGCTGTGAGAGTTTCTGGAGATTCATTCTAGTTGCTTCAATGTTCTCAGTGGAAAAAGAAGCAAAGTCATCAACTGGGGGTAAGTATTGGCATGGAAGGTTGGAAATTTAAGAAGAAGGTATGAAATAGTCCTCTAGGACAGCGAAAAGTACAGATGTTCAAGAGGCAGAGAGTTAGATTTCAGCAGGATTATAGTTTTGCCTAGTAAAAAAAGTTGAGGGACATTAAGATGTATGTAGTTTAATTGAGTGAATGCCCAAGTGGGATCAAATGATTGTCAGAGTTGAGATACTAGAGCAAATGAATTGGAAAGACAGGAAATGATTGATGGTCAGAGAACTGGATCCATGAAACAAATATTGTGGAAGTATGGGCATTACTTGTAATGAATATGTTTAGAAATGACCAGGGAGTTGTTTGGCTGAGATAACATGGTATCAAGGTACTCAGAGGAAAGAAGATTGAGCAATCAAAAAGCCAAATTTCAGGTAGAATCATATATGTATATATTGAAATCAATCACTAATTAAGTCAAAAGTCGTATTGGGAAAAGTGAGTTACTTAGGAGCTAAAATACTTAAGAATCATGGAGAATTTAATCGAAAAGCCATTAAATGACTGCTACAATGAAGATAATGAACTATATAATCTGATAACGTTAGACCTAGGATTTAAACCTAGGAGATTAAAACCTAGGATTTATAGGGAGAAGGGAGGAAAAATGGTACAGAAAAAATCGTAGCAATGGAAGTGGCTATCTTTCAATGTGACTTCTTTGATTAAGGACAATCTTTTATGTGGTTTTTAATTTTTTATTATGTCTAGCATAATGTGGTAGCCCATTAAATAATAAGTTTGGTTTATGTGTTGATATTTAGGATAGAGAAGTAAAGTACTTCGAACACAAAGTAATGAAAAATACAAGGTTGAGAGGTGCTAGAGAGAATTCTCAGTTAAAGGGAGAAATTATGAAGGAATAAAGCAGCTGTGGGTTCCAGGCATGACTCTGAAATGTGTGAGTTGTGTTCTTTATGAAGGTATTTTGTGTCTACAATGGGAATAAAAGTAAGTACCTTCCAGAACTGTTGTGAGGGGTAAATAAAATGATTTTTGTAAAGCACCAGGTACAGAATAAGCATTCAATTAATGTTACTTCCTTTCTTCAAAGCAGAGATTCAAACATTGAACATATATACAGAGTACTTTAACAAAGATAGACTTCTGAGGGAAATAATTTCTATTTCTATCACCACCGATAAATGTTTTATGAATTCATTCATATACTGTGCGGTACTTCGGTGACTCGAATGTGTTTGTGGACTCTTAGAGAGTTTCTTTTTTCAATTTCTAGCTTTATATTACTTATCACAACACCTATTGGGAACAATGATCAGTAGAAGATAATTTGGACATTATTATTTTCTTTTATAGTGAATATTAAAGCGAGTATTCATTTTTGTTATACTTTTAAAAATTAAGTGGATATATAGCCCTGGCTGGTGTAGCTCAGTGAATTGAGCGCGGGCTGGGAACCAGATGGTCCTGGTTCGATTCCCCTTCAGGGCACATGCCTGGGTTGCAGGCCAGGTCCCCAGTGAGGGCCATGTGAGAGGCAACCTTACATTGCTGTTTCTCTCCCTCTCTGTCTCCCTCCCTTCCCCTCTCTCTAAAATAAATAAATAAAATCTTTAAAAAAAAAATAAGTGGATATATAATTAGCATGATCATTGAATAGGATATAAGTATATAAATAATGAAATATTTATATTTTATTAATAATGGAATGCATATTCTTGAATGATAATATGACAAGTTTAAAGACACTATGTTTTCTATTAAAATACATTCATATTGAATGAATGTTATTTAAAAATGTAATTGAGTATATAAAAAATTTTTAAAAGCATTGGTATATATTCGGTTTTTCTGATCAATGAGGGAGGTAAAGAAAATAACCCAAGAAAAACAAGGATGCCCTGTAAAGTGCTATATTGGTGTAGTCGGTGGAATTTATTGCATAGTCATCGAGGCACGTAAGACCTCCGCCATCCTCTAGAATCTCGTCCTCCTTGTTGAATCCTCTACATGTGGCCAGATTTTTTTTTTAAAGGGCAAATAAGGAGATTACATGAAGGATTTAAAAAGGTTTAAAGGCCAAGCCTTGAAGTGTTGTGCCACTGGTCGGAACTAGTCATATGGTCCACGCAAGTGCAAAAGGGGCTGGGAAACACAGTCTAAATGTGTGCCACGGAGTAGATGTGCTTCTAGCAAAGTAGCTAGTCTATGCCAGAGTTGATGCAGTACTAGATGTTAACTTATATGTATGAACTCTGTGGCACTAGAAAAATGTAGAAAAGGTATAGATCATTTTAAGCTATTTGGGTACTAGATAGCCAGATGGTGCTTCACTGAAGAGATGGACCATGAAGTATGCTTTGCAGGACACGGGAAATTTGGTTTGGCATGGAAGAGTTGAGTATGTTTTTTCTGGAAGCAAATAATGAGAAGAGAAGTGAACTTGTGATGTATTTCAACAGTGAAATTAGTCTGAAGGGGAAATTGGCTTTAATTAATGAGGCATAGGAAATTCTCATATACATAGATAAGTTGGACCATATTAAGGTCTATATTATATACCAGGATGAACAATTATGTGATGATTTGGAAATTATATTTATATCTATGTTATTTTAAACTGTAAGGAATATAAATAACACAAGTATAATCCTGAGTTCTCAGGCTTGAAAATTTTATTTTATACAAATCTGAATGTAGAATTGTTTTTATGTGATATTCAGGAAAACTTTTTATAGAAAGAGGTAAATATGAGCATGCACATGTACAAGTGAGTATGTTTAATAGTCACGCAAGTGTTTAGCGTCTCCCAGGGGTGTCCAACCCGTGACCTATGGGCCACATGCGATCCAGGATGGCTAGGAATGTGGCCCAACACAAAATCATAAATTTAGTTAAAACAGTATGAGACTTTTTTTTTTTGTGATTACGTGTCACAATGTATTTAATGTATGGCCCAAGACAACTCTTCTTCTTCCAGTGTGGCACAGAGACACCAAAAGGTTGGACACCCCTGTATCTAGACACTGCTGATAGATCCATGGAGTGGAAAGAAATTTTGAGATAATCTAGTCCTGAGTAGCCAAATGAGTTTTCCAGGGAATCACAGTCAATGCTAAAGCTAAATCTAGATACAAGTCTCCTAAATTTTGCCATTTAAGATTCTTATGAAGGAAATCATATGTTCTCATCTTAATTATGCTAACTGAAGTATGTATACCTAACATAGAAAGGGTCCTGACTAGATTGTCTTATTACTTTGAAAAATAATTTAGCCACAGTTTAAGGAGAAATATCATAATTAATATGACACAGAAGTGGATATACATTAGAAAACAAATTATGAAGAGCAGACGATGTTGCCTACTCAGAACGGAACTAGACAAGATAGAGTGCATGAGATATTGCAGTAATGAGAGCACAGCTGTTTAGGATTCTACCGAAATGTAAGAAACATTATTCATGGAACACAGAAAGGAAACTAAAGAGAACAGCTTTAAAACAGCACCTTCATATTTAGCCTCATATTGCATATTTTATATATTTTAATCATATCTCACTTCTTTCCAAAATAGACTTGAGGCCATTTATAACAAGATAATGTCACAATAGCACAGACACAGGATAAGACAGGATGGGAAACTGGTGGAATAATACCAGGTTACTCATTCTAGATGACTAACATTAGGGATAAACTTTTATTTAGGACAAATTTTTGACATTTAGCTTCTTGGCACTCAAGTCAAAAAAGAAAAACAAATTATATTACTTGGTAAAATAATATATTATTTGGTAAAAGAAAGAATAAGTAGGCTTCCTTCCTCCTATAGTTTTGATTTTTTAAAAAAACTTATTTTGCAGTTATTTAATAAGGGAACTTTGTAAGAGATGGCCTGAGCACCAGCCTATGAATACTGAAATTCTATTTCTTCTCTGGTTCTCTGCTGAGTTCTTGGGACACACAGATGAATTGGAAGCATTCTTCCCCTTAAGGAGCTCACAGCTCGTAGAAATCTAATTGGGCAGTAAATGGAATAAATGAGTTCTTTGCAAGATATAATGGTAGCCCAAAGGAAAGAGTGGTCAGCACAAAGAGAGCAGACTTCACCGGGGAAGAAATGTTGAATTGATCTTGAAGACTGAGTAGATCAAGAAATAAAAGAAATGAGGAGAACTTCTTATGTTAAAAACAAACAAACACAGTGCATAATAATTTATGCAGATATTTGTGAGAGAATTCTTTTAGGAAACTATGTAGTTCAGATATCTAAAATTTAGGAGAGCTGGTTGGATTAAAGTTACTAAAATTTGAAGAATGAGTGCTTCATTGGTCTCTTTGGTCCTATGTGGATATAATAGGTTAAATATTTTTCACATGGTGGTATGCTTTCATACCACAGAAGTAGTAGTATTGAAACAGCTCAATTTTCTTTCAGCTAAAGTCTGTATTATTTTTAGTTGTGGTAAAAATACATACAACATTAAATTTACCATCTTAACCATTTTAAGTGTACAGTTCAATACTATTGCATATTTTTATATTGTTGTTCAACCAATCTCCAGAACTTCTTTATCTCCCAAACTAAAACTTGATGCCCATTAAACAGGACCCCATTTCCTGCCCCCCACCCCGGAAGCCACCGTTTTACTTCCTGCTTCTGTGAAATTGACTACACTGGATCTCTCATATAAATGGAATCATACGGCATTTTTGTTTTTGTGATTGGTTTACTTCACTTAATATAATGTCCTCGAGGTTCATCCATGTTGTAGCATGTGCCATAATTTCCTTCCTTAAAAAGACTGAATAATATTCTGTTATGTATATATACTACATTTTATTTAAACAGTCATCCATCAATGGACATTTTCACCTTTCAACTGTTGTGAATAATGCTGCTGTGAACATGGGTGTACAATAACCCTTCAAAACCCTGCTTTTAATTCTTTTGAGTTTATACCCAGAACTGCAATTGCTGGAGCACATGGTAATTCTATTTTAAATGTTTCAAGGAATCACTAATACTCTTTCCTGTTTCAGCGACACCATTTTACATTTTCACCAACAGTGCACAGAGTTCCAATTTCTCCACATCCTTACCAACATTGATTATTTTATGATTTTCTGATAGTAGCTACCCTGATGGGTATAAATGATATCTCACTGTAGTTTTGATTTGTATTTTTCTAATAATAAATACTCTTGAGCATCTTTTCATATGCTTTTTGGCCATGTGGTCTTCCTTGAAAAAATGTCTATTCCAATCCTTTGCTCATTGCTTAATTAGGTTGTTTGCTTTTTTGTTGTTGAGTTGTAGTTCTCTACAAATTTTAAGATGTTAACATCCTATCAGATATATGATTTGCAGATATTTTCCCCTATTTCTCAGGTTACCTTTTCACTCTCTTGATTGTGTCTCTCAAAATGTTTTATTTTTAATCACCTCAAAGGACACCCAATAGCTGAGGTTTAGGACCTGGGAAGAAAAATCTTTTTCATGGAAGTAAATGATGGTGTGAAATACTGACTATTTCTATTCATTTATATTTTGAAGTATTATTTATTAATGCTCATCTTGAAAAGAATGAGGTTATAATCTTTAAGTCCATAAACCTAGAAAAGACTATGGTGCCCCATGCTACATTTAATAAAAATTAAAAGACAGTTAGAATAAACTGTAAAAATTTTAACTCTTACAAATACAAAAAAAATTAGTTTTAGGTTTTTTTGTTTTTTGGGTTTTTTTTCCCGCTTTTTCTCTCTTTTCTTTAGTTCTCACTCTTTCTAAATTCATTTATATTGTTCCTGCTAAACTAATGCCTTGGTCTCTCTGATATGTAGTCTAACACACTGTCTTGATGAAAATGTGAGAGAATCTCCTTTTAGGTATTCCACTAACTGACATGGACATAAATTCATAATAACAGCGAGAAATGAGAGGTTGCTTCCCATGTGGAGGAACATGAGGCAAAAAATTTGGATGAAATATGTTTTCTGGCCTCCAATACACAGTAGCTATTTTTTTTTAATTTTTATTGAATTTATCAGGATGACATTGGTTAATAAAATTGTATAGGTTTAATGTGTACAATTCTCAAATATATCATCTTTATATTGTATTGTACATAGTATATGAGTGGCATTTATCCTAATAGATAAGCCCAAATTTTTACACTGTTTTGAATAAGTTGTTTCTAAGATGGTATAAGTTAAAGCATGTTAACTTAATTTCATTGATCCACATGATCTATTGCTTTGGTGATTTTTCCAATCTCTTTTTTCTCAATTACTACATCCATAAACAGGGTAACCATCCTTTAAATACTCAAGTAATCAGAACAGGTGTTGAGATGTGTATATAAAGTCATGATAAAAAGAGGCCTTATGCTCACCCTGCACTTTAAAATCTATATCTGGGCCCTCCGTTTCTGTGGACACACAAACTGTACAGTGGCAACTGCATCAAGCAGCTGAGTGACCTCAAGAAGGAAGTTCCTGTGTTGAACACTAAAAGGTACATTTTCTAAATCAAGATGAATAGGAGATTATTGAACACGCTAATACTGCCTTCTTGATTTCAAATATGGTGAAGATTTCTCTTAAATGTTCTAAAATGCCATTTAACAGAATGAAGTTATTACGGATGAGTCTGGTCACAGTTTTCCTCCTGCTATGGATTGAAAGTCTCCTCCACATTCCCCATTCCCCCCCTGATTTTTATGTTGAAGTCCTAACTCCCAGGGTGATTGTATTAGGAGGTAGGGCCCGGCCCTCTTGACTGACGGCAAGGCTCTTATAAAAAGGGACTCCAGAGAGCTAGTTCACCACTCCCACCATGTGAGTTTACAGGTAGGAGGTGCCAATCTGTGAACCAGAAAGCAGGCTCTCACCAGACTCCAAATGTTCCAGTGTCTTATCTCAGAATTGTGAGAAATAAATGTTTGTTTTTATAAGCTACCCAGTCTATGTTATTTTGTTATATCAGTCAATATAGAAGAAAACATCTCTCTAAGAAGCCTAATAGATGCATAGCTTCTGGGGACATTGAATTCCCTTGGCGGTCTTTCTCTGGCATAACTTTAAAAAGCCATTTCTAATTATTTTACTAAAGCCTCATGTAATTATTTTGTTGTTTAAATGATATTACAATATTGAAAAAGCTATCAATTTAGACCCAAACAAGATGGGTACCTGTGCCTTGAGTAAGATAATATATACCCTGATAAAGGCTAGGTCTTATCTGAAGCAGTAGTTTGGCACTAACAATTTTGTACACGCAAGGCAGCTAAAAAATAGTTTCTCTGATATGAACAGAGATCCAATCAGCCAGCCTGCTCTATCCTCCCTCCATAAGAACGGATTGAAATATACCTTTCTACCTCATTGTGAGTAAATGCATTCTCCTTGATCCAGCATTCTCTCTGACAAATGACATGGAAGACTACAAGGAAGAGGTCCTGTCCTGGGGCAGTTGAGAGGCTGCTTTAGCCATTATCGAAGATATACTTAAGGATTATTTATTTGTCTGCTTTTTAGAAATAAGATTGGAAATCTCAAACTTTACATGTGTTTGTTTTACTGTTGCTGCTTAATTCTTGTAGTTTATTATAATGCCCTTAGAAGTTTCATGGCTTACCCACTGCATATCACTGGCAGTAGAGCAGGTTTTGAACACATGTAAATAGCCTGCCCAGCGAGCCCATAGTGGTATACCAAATACTCAAGAAATATGTGTTGACTCAGTGAATGAACATGTTGACATATATATCTGAACTATAGGTTTTAAAGGATAATTTTAACTGATACATTCTATAACAAGTATCATTCTACTTTGTTGATATCTCAACATATGCTCTATTTAAGGGAGGCTCATACTACTGGCCATCATCTATTTCTCAGTCCTGCAAAGAAATTTACTTTTGTTCTTCTACTTCCACCTAAGGAAGACTCACCATGCTTTCCTGATGCCTCTCATATGACTAATTAGATGGATATCTGGAGTAGTGGGAGATATTTGCCCCAGGTTCAGCACTAGCAGCAGCTGGCCTTGGTTCACAGCTTGGCCTCACCTGGGCATCTCCAAGCCCAGCACAAGTAGCAGCCATCTTCAGATTGCTCTGTAGCTCGTACTGTGTGACCCGAGAGAAAACACAGTCAGTGGCTGACCTTGGACATGCCAACAGCAATCAAGGCTCAACTACAACAGGAGGATTTACACAGTCCACACAGTGGGCACACCTTGAGTACCCAGCTTGGGTTGTCAGGGAGGCTGTGCCACTGGACTTTATAGGACATCTACTACATTAGGCTACTCTGCCAATAATGGAGTCATAGCAGCTCTACCCAATACATAGAAACAAAGAGAGGGAGGCTGCCAAAATGAGGAAACAAAGAACCATGGCCCAAATTAAAGAAGAGAACAAAACTCCAGAAAAACAACTAGACAAAATGGAGATAACAATCTATCAGATGCAAAGTTCAAAACACTGGCTATAAGGATGTTCAAGGTATTTAGTGAGGACTTCAACAGCATAAAAAAGATCCAGTCAGAAATGAAGCATACACTAATTGAAATAATAATTTACAGGGAATCAATAGTAGAGTGAATGAAGCTGAGAATCAAATAATCAATTTGGAATATAAGAAAGAAAAAAAAATCAGAAGAGAAAGAAGAAAAAAAATCCAAAAAATGTTACTGTAAGGAGTATGTGGGACAGTTTCAAGCATACCAACATTCGCATCATGGAGGTGCCAGAAAGAAGAAGAGAGATAGCAAGAAACTGGAAGCCTATTTGGAAAAAAAAAAATGATGGAAAACTTCCTTAACTTGGTGAAGGAAATAGATATATAAGTCCAGGAAGCACAGAGAGTTCAAAACATAATGAACCCAAACAGGCCCACAACAAGACGTATAATAATTAAAATGGCAAAGGTTAAAGACAAAGAGAGAATCTTAAAAGCAACAAGAGAAAAGAAGTTAGTTACCTACAAGGGAGCTCCCATAAGACTTTCAGCTGATTTCTCAAAAGAAACTTTGCAGGCTGGAAGGGATTGGTAAGAAATATTCAAAGTGTTAAAAAGCAAGGACCTACAACCAAGATTACACTACCCAGCAAAGCTATCATTTAAAACTGAAGGGCAGATGAAGAGCTTCCCAGATAAGAAAAATCTGAGTTCATCACCACCAAGTCAGTATTGTATGAAATGTTAAAATGTCTTCTTCTTTAAGAAGATCAAAAATATAAATAATAAAAGGCCATATATACATATCTATCAAAATTGATTCTAGAAAACAAATAAACAAACATGCAGTACAGAAAAAGATTCATAGATACAGAAAACATTTTGATGGTTGCCAGATGGGGACGGGAGTCAAGGGGATGAGCAATAAAGGTGAAGAGGTTAAAAAGTACAAATTGATACTTAGAGAATTGTCACGGAGATGTAAAGCACAACATAGGGAATAGATTAGCCAAAGGAACATGGACATGGATAACACTATGGGGATTGCCTGAAGGAGTGAGGGGCTAGGTAGAGTGGGGCAAAAGGTGAATAACTGGGACAGATGTAATAGAATAAACTAAATATAATTTTAAAAAGAGAGAAAATGATTGCACTGGTTGTTGTGGCTCAGTGGATTGAGTGCCAGCCTGTTAACCAAAGGGTTACTGGTTCAATTCCCAGTCAGGGCACATGTGTGGGTTGCGGGCCAGGTCCCCAGCTGGGGGCACGTGAGAGACAACCACACGTTGATGTTTCTCTCCTTCTCTTTCTCCCTCCTTTCCCCTCTCTCTCTAAAAAATAAATAAATAAGGTAAATCTTTAAAAGAAAGAAAGAAAATATTTTGTACAGCAAAGAATGTGTTTTTTAAGCTCAGTGTTAGTATACAAACTAAAAAGATTTTAAAAATTTAAGTTTAAAAAGTAACAAAGTTACAGTCAGCTAATGTTAATTTATTACTGAAGAAAGATCAAATTTAATTTGGCATAGCCCAAGTGTACAGTATTTATAACATCTGCAGTAGCATTCACTTACTCATCCAGAGCAACTTCCAGTCTTTCAAGGTCCTCATGGTAAGTGCCTTCTACAAAAGTACCATTTTTTATCTTTTATACCATATTGTTACTGTAGCTTTCTATGTTCAGAATCACAAATTCTTACCATTGTGTCATATTGTCTATAGTGTTCAGCAACATGCCATACAGATTTATATCCTAAGATTAACAAGCTATCACATCGAGGTTTAAGTGAACTATGTAATGTTCACACGATGATGAAATTGCCTAACAAAGCATTTCTCAGAACATGTCTCTGTCATTAAGCAATGCATGACTAGTTAAAGATCTCCACATGAAAACATCCTGAGTTTAAAATGGTCTTAACCCCAATAACTGGTGTCTTTGTAAGAGAAAGAAGATGGACATTTGGACACAGAAGCACACGAAGAAGGAGGTGATGTGAAGACAGCAGTATTAATTGGAATTGTGCTGCCTCACTCCAAGAAATCCCAAGAGCCACCAGAAGCTGGAAAAGGGCAGGGAAGAATATCCCCATAAAGCCTTTGTAGAAAGTGTGACCCTGCCAATGCCTGGATTTTAGACTTCTGGCTCCAGAACTGGGAGAATAAATTTCTGTTGTTGTAAGCCAAAAAAAAGGAATTTTGATAAGTTGATATAATATTACATAAATAATAGTTTATAGAATTTCAGGTTTATATAATAATATCATTTTATGAAGAACTTTATTAGTATTTATAAAATTAGATTATTAAAGTTTTCATCTTTTACCTTTAAATGCAAGTTCTGTAAGTGTTTCATTCAAGAAAACAGGCATCGGTTTTATTAAGTGATCATAGTTCATTTTCTCAACCACTTTATTTTATTAAATTGCAGTCCCATGATAATACAATGTTAGGATTGCAAATTTTAACCTTCATAACTCACTAAAATGAAAAGTTAGAGTTTTTATAATAGCATTAATTTTCTTAGATTTCCTGTGTCTTATAATAAAGTGTACATTTAGAATACCAACTAGCAATTCAAGAATTATATATAATCAATGTTGGACAAGTTAATGTTACTAAGAGGGTCTGAACTTCCATATCCTCTGATTTGTTTTTAAATTTACAGCTTAACAGTTACCTAATGGAAAGATTTTGCACTTAATTTTCTAAATTTTATGAAGCTGACAAGAACAGATAATAAAGGTGGAAAGTTGATAATGATTATTTCAGTATGATGACTATTTCATTAGCGTATTTAGAAGCAACCTTATGAATATTTAATCAGTGTATTGGGTTTCAGAATGCTTATAATGTGTCCATGTTATTTCTCTCAACTACTCAGAAATTTTAATTCAGGGAAAGATTTATATTCACGTGATAGCCTGTAAATGAACACCTTTTAACATCTACTGAAAGTAAAATACATTGCCACGTCCTGTTGTGGTAACAATCATAGTTCTGTTTTGACAAATAGTGACTTCAGCAATGTACACCCAAGTCTACTCTATCCACCCAAACGTTAAGTCAGTTATAAACCACAACAACACAAAAATGAGTTCAAAGAAAAATCTGCCTTAAGCTGGTGTGTCCCTATTAAATGTTGTAAAGATATTTAAGTGTAGTTATTGAAATATAAATGGGTTTTCATTATTGATAAAGACGAATGACTTTAATCAAATTGTATTTCTTATAAAATTCTCGTACAATTAATTATCTACATGAAACATGCAAGTTATTTTATTACAATAGAAAAGCCATACATTTTAGAAAACATTTTTATGTATTAGGCATTATATATTATATGAACTTTATTTTATATTTCATATTATAATTTACATTTTATATAACATATGTTGTTTTATAATGTATATTCATGGTATAGATCACACACTATAACTTATAAATATGGTTTTTAAATTTTATTCAATTTAAATTAAATCACCTAAAATTCCAGGAGAATGCACACACACACAAACAGAATTGAAGGTTATGTCCACCCCGGCTCTCTCCAAGCCTTTGGCAGCGTTGGCTACAAACAGGTGCGCGGTAAAGAAGCATGTAGAAAAATTGGCAGTTTTTATTTATTGGCTTTTGTTCAGAGGTAAAGGACTGGGTTCAGGGTTGTGGACTTCCTAGGATTTGTTTTCAAAGTTCAGATTAAAATGCACTGGTAGGCATTTGCCTTCATTGCAGGATTTGACTTGAATGACCGGGTAATGATTGTTTCTGAGATGGGAAATGAAATAGAAACAGTTTGGGGAGAAATGAAAGAAATATGACCAATAATCAATTAAGATGCCTATGAGATTTCTAGTAGGCCATTGAATATATGGGCTTAGTGCTTAAGAAAGCTTTGAGTTTGTGCTCCACAGACATCTAGGGTCTCTAAGATAATCTGAGGGAATTTATAGGGCCAAAGTAGCTAAATAATGTTCTAAGATATTATTTGCCTATTTCACTGTGTTGATACTTGCACTGATGCTGTCAAAGCAATAATGTGTAATGATGCCTTAGCAGAAATGAAGGCAGTGGTCCCACCTTTTCACATTCTTTATCACCACATAGTCACTATTTAAAAATAAAGAGCCAACTTCACTTAATAAGAAAGCTGTACAGAGCTATTAATTTTATTAAACCCCAATCTTTCAGAGTTTTGGTATTTAAATATTTTATATGATAAAATGATATATATTCACATAGACCCCTTTTTCCATGAAAGACCATTTTTTGAAGAAAGAAGTGACATGCCAACTGTGATTATTCAGCTGTGGGTATTTTTCAGACATTTTCTCAAAAATGAATGAAATGAGCCTGTAATAACCATAATTCGTACTTAAAGACTTTTCTGATAAGGTTGGTGGTGATGTTGAAAATGTGGTTTTTATATACGCATTTTATAATAAAATGTGTCAGCATTTGAAAAATGAGTGTGACTAAGGGAGCTGATATTTTACAAATGTCCAATGCAGGATGTTACAAAATTACGTATGGCTAAAAGACCCATTCAAAGTGAAAGATTAAAAAAAAAAAAAGGTTTCAATGTAAGAGAATCTAAAAAGTTCATTGATATGGTTTCAGACTCTATCTTGCAGCTACTCTTTTAGAAAATGCACTTTTTAAGATTTAGTGTAGTAGCAGAGAATAATATTCTGTTACTTGAAAATGTATTATAATGTCCCACTCTTTTCCAAATGTGTATCTTTGTGAGACAGAATTGTCTTCATCTATTTCAACCAAAAGAAGCATATCTTCACAGATTGAATACAGAATCCAGCTTTCTATTAAGCCAGTCATTAGATTTGCAAAAATTCAAAAAAAATGCCACTCTTGTAATTTATTTTAGAAAATGCATGTATTAATATAGTTACTCTATGATAAAATGTTATTTAAGTGAAAGTAATGGGTTATTATTGTTCTTTTTAAAATAATGTTTAAATTTTTTTAAATTATTGACAGCATTTTGATTACTTTGAACGTGGCTTCAGCCTCAGTTTTAAAGGAAAAATATAGTTTAGCTATTTCCCATTCACTGAGATTTATTTTAGATAATCCTGTGGCCCTTGGCATCAGATGATCATTACATAAATGTGTGTGCACACATAAAAAGGTTATGTGACTAAGGAGACCCTACTGATATAGGCAAGTATGCTTTAAGGGGCATTTTACTTTAATAACTTTAATTAAAAATTCTCTAGAAAACTCTAACAAACACATTATATATGAGATATACATTATGTAAACTATAACATTCTTTGGCTTTGATAAGTATCCACCAATATATTCAAATGAATAATATTAATATATATATATATATATTTGGAAGGAATGATGAAGTCACCAAGTCGATATCTTGGTGAATTTAATCACTTTTTTTTCCTTTTGGGGGTGACATTGGTTAACAAAATTTTAAAGGTTGCAGGTACACAATTCCACGATGCATCTGTATACTGTATTGTGTGTTCACCACCCCAAGTCAAATCTGCATCCACTACCATTTATCCCCTCCTCCATCTCCCCCCACGCCCCCCCACAAAGGACACTCCCTTGCTTGCTTTTTTTAAACTCACTAGCATAATGTATCTTCTAGCAGGAAATTCATGCAGTAGAAACCACAGCTTCATCAATCTTTATCATTATAATTTCTGGGGAACTTCTACTGAAAGTATTTCTAAATCCTCCATGAATTTTTCTCATAAATTAAAATATCTCAATCAACTGAGCAAATTTACATAGTTAATTTATACCTGGGTACTTAGAGATCATTGATTATATTTTTGTTTTTCCTAAATTCTCATAGTAAAAAAGCATTTAAAATCTTATGGTTTAGAGGTAGGAGCTCCTAGGTATCAAATAACTCATCTAGAGGAGGTAAAGTCATGAGAAAGGACAAACCAGTCTCAATGGGAGTACAAATTCTGTGATTCTTGTGTGTTAACCTTGAACTGAGGGAGGGCACCTAATTCTTTATGCCAACCCCATATCAGTAATGTTTGAACGGAAAACTACTGAGATGTTATATGCTCCCTGAGCAGAAGGAATGTCATTCCTACTGACAATATAATTTTAACATTTCTCACACAGTCCTGAAATAATGTATTTTCTCCTAGGTATACCTTTAACATCATATAAACTATAATTACATTGCTCAGACTATAGTTACCTGAAGACTAACAGCAAGTATTAGGCTCTTTTTTTACAAACATATAATCTAAAGACATTGTAATGGGAATTCCAAATCGCAGATGAACACTTAGAACGACCACAGGCCCTACAGTAGCGTATCATGACAATAGATAAAAAATGAAATCACAAAATCAAAATCCTGTTGCTGACTTGGTTGAAAACATAGTTGATCAGAGCAGAGGACCCCAGTTTGGCTCACTGGGTAAAACCTAGTGCGCAATTTTAAAAAGCCGTAGTATTGGTGTGAAGGGTTTACAGGAACAGTTACAAAGGACATGTGGATAACAAGGAGGAGGGGTGGAAGTAGGGGAGGGAGGTGGGGAGCACTGGGGTGGTAGGGAGGGGGGCGGGGAAAGGGAGAAAACTGCACTTGAAGAACAATAAAAAAAAAAGGAAAAAGAAAAAAAGACTTAGAAGGGCAAGACCTTTCATTTTATGTGTGATCCCATGGAGGGTTTTCTACCATAGATTTATTACAATTCTCCCATCTCTGGCCCCTGATTAAGGAATTGCAGACTGTTCTTCCTGATACCTCATTAAATCCATATTTATGTGTGAAAATAAAAATAAAAAGCCATAGTATTGGTAAGGTCAAGGGAACCCTAAAATAAGGAGAAAATTCACAACTTTCGCATTGTGTCCTCCCTTCTATTGGCTGCCTTTGGCTTGCCACGTTTTATTCAGCATGGCTCAGGATCTAATACTTCACAGTGCTCTCATTCCCTATACACATTGTGTTGGGCGTCTTATTCTCCAGACTACTCTGAAGCTTCATGTGAAGCCAGTAATTCTCTTTTCTTGTTATTAGCATTGCCAGAAAATCCACATGACCCGGTGGATAGATAGCTTTAAAAAGGTAGCATTCCAGACTAACCCGTGATTTTCAGTACTGCTTTATCCTACCTAGTAAGCTCTTTATTTTCTGTCCTCTGTAATGCTTCTTTCAGACCTCTCCTAGTACACGCATCACTTTTCCAGGTTTATTCTTTTCCTAATTTATTATTTTTCTACTTGTACTATGTAAAATTGCCCAAACGACCAACATCTATTATTAAGCATTATCATAAATACAAACAATGCTGAACAGTTTATCTTTTTTTTAAAGGTTTTATTTATTTTTATTTTTAGAGAGAGGGGAAGGGAGGGAGACAGAGAGGGAGAGAAACAGCAATGTATGGTTGCTCCTCACATGGCCCTCACTGGGTACCTGGCCTATAACCCAGGCATGTGCCCTGACTGGGAATCGAACCAGGACCCTTCAGTTCTCAGCCTACGCTCAATCCACTGAGCTATGCCAACCAGGGCCTGAACAGTTTATCTTAATCCTAATAATTAAGTGTTATTATTATCCAGTTTTTAAAATAAGGAAACTGAAGAACAACCTACAGTTATTCATTGGAGGAGCCGGGATTCAAAGTGGGGATTTTACGACTCCCAAGTCAGAATCACATCCATTACAATGTGTTCTTCCTGTTTGTTCCGAGCATCTTAAGTGATTTTCACTCTTCCACCCCAGCAGTGTTTAAATCTTCCTATTACCTTCCTCTGTAAGAATCCCAAATTAACTCATTCATGTATGCAAGCATTTAACCATCTAATGTTATTGCAACAAATAAAATATCCCAAGCACTATAATAGATTTAAGAAAAATAATTAATTTCGTTTTCTGCCTTCCAGAGGATCAGAGTCAAATGAGGGAGATAAGACCAGTATTCAGGAAACACAGGCTGTGGATTAGCTTTACCGGGCTGTCATAGCAAACTGCCGTGAACTGAGTGCTGTAACCAACAGAAACTGAGTTTTTCACAGGAGCAAGGTGTGTGCAGGTTTGGTTTCTCCTGAGACCTCTCTCCGCGGCTGGCAGACAGCTGCCCTCTTCCTGTGCCCTCACACGGGCTTCCTCTGTGCACACACACTCCTGGTGTCTCCTTGTCTTTCCCTTGAGTTTTTATATTAGTGATTTATTGTTTATGCTATTACAATTGTCCCAAAAGTTATGTTGCTCCTTTGCCCCCTCCACCCAGCCCGCTCCTCACTTCCGTAGTCAGTCCCCGCACCGTTGTCCGTGTTCATGGGTCCTTCATGTATCTTCTCTGACTAATCCCTTCACCTTCTTTTTTAAAATTTTTGTTGTATTTTTTCCCCATTACCCTTTAGTTGCCTTATACCTCCCTCCTTCCTGCAATCACCACACTCTTGTCCATGAGGACACTGGTCTTATGGATTAGGGCCCCGCCCTCTTGACCTTATTTAAATTTAATTACCTTTTTAAAGACCTTATATCTAAATACAGTATCATTGCCTGGTAGGGGATTGAGCTTCAACATATGAATTTGAGGGGGACATAATTCGTTGTATAACAGGCAGCAAATATAGTTGTCTTTGATATCATATTTGATAATTGTGAGTTTTCAAAAATACTATAGGTGTGTAAAAAATTGAGAGTTAAATAGAGTATCGATGAAGGTGATTCTGACACATATGTTAGGGAAAAGGAGATACACTCATAAACTAGAACTTGATAGGTGGTATAATCTGGAAAAAATGTGACACGGGACAGAAGATTTCTTAGGAGGAAATTAACCATAAGAGTAATTACTTATGTAGGAATTAGCAAGGTGTGTATAACAGGGTAGGGAGGTCTGTAAGTGCAGATGGACCTCCACCTTAGACATGCTTCTCTCCACCCTTCTTTACCGACAGAAAAATCTGGCAGAGACTTACAGATTTGTTTTGTTTTTAATATCAACACATAAATCTAAAGGGTATTGAAAGAAAGCTAAAATGGTCAGTTGGTTATAGTCGAAGTAAACAATTACACTTTGTTGCATTGAGTTCAAACTTTTCTTCTTAGTGCCTTCCATTTAAGGTTTCATTTCGTCTATCCTTCATTATCTTATCTGTTCCCTAGGCAGGAACCCTGTGTTTCTGCTAGCACAGTATCAACACTATCCCTCAGCTATGGACCCTGGGTCTAAATCTACCCTTATGCTCTTGTATTTATCTTGCCTGAAGTGCTCTACCCAACTCCCCTTCATTAATTTGTTTTGTAAAGTCTATCTTCAAGTTCATCTCTACCGGGGTAAGCCTTCCCTGAGATTTGTAATCAGTGAATCCTAACTGCATTCAGCAAAGTATTTGATAATATGCTATCTTGCAAAGATCTTTAGCTATTCCATGCAGGTAAATTTTGTCTTCACAATTAGAGGTAAGGATTTCATTTGTTTCCTCCTATGTTGTCTTTGCATGTAATGGATACAATACATTGTAAGCTTCTATTGACTACAAAGGCAGGGGCTATTCTGTAGCATGGGTCAGATATTTGAAAAGACAGAAAGAGAGACCTTCAGAACCAGAGCAGGCATTCACTGATCGTTAGTGTTTGTCAAATCCATCTCCTACCCCTTATCTTATTGCATGTGCCCTGTTCTTATGCATAATATTATGCTTCTAGCTTTGATCTGGGAGGTTTGGAAAACTGTCAGATATAAAGGTTGTAAAAATTTAACAGAATCTACCTAAAATCTATACAAAGATGATGCCTTTATGGCAGTATTATTTGGCTATAAATGACATTTATTTGGAAAGTAGACTGAGTGAATCTACATTTTTTTTCTGATGTAGATGCTTTAGGACAGAGTGAAGTTTGATTTTTTTTTTCTCATCTTGGTAACCCTTTCTTTATATATCCTCTTCATTAAAATACATGATGTCATTATTATATACATTTCAACTTAAAACTAAAATTTTAGATACATGAAAACAGTGAATGAGTACTTAAATTCACAGCTTTTAAAAATGGAAATGGCTTTTCACTTATGTTACTTCATCAAACACTTAAATGACGTGATTACTTTGGTTTTTGTTTACCTTTTTCTACCGTGTGTTATTTATGAGCCAATTATTGCAAGTAGCAGGTAACATTCTGTTAAAACATTTATCAGGCAATATCGTATGTCTTTGCTAATCCAAATTAAGTTCAGCTCAAATACCCACCCTTGTCCTGTAGACACGTGTGACAGGACTTTTAATGCTGGTCCTTTGCTGTGGCCAAAGGACCCACGCTTGTCTGGGTGACCACACACAGATTTGGTGGCGCTTACACGGTTCCCAAGTGGTCCTTCTTTTTTGACTGTCACATTAGCCTTTATTCCTGCAAGTTGAAAATCACTGTCACCCAGGTGGTACAATGCGTGACCTAAACCTTGACTCCAAGGGCTGCTTAATAAACTGCTTTTAGCCCATACTAAGCTATAAATTTTCTTTTCTAGCTCTGCAACACAAAATATCTGTTTCCCATTCCTTGGTATAAGCAGAGCTCAGTCTTTAGGAATAATTTTTTGTTGTATCCTTGGAGATGGAACAATTTCTCCCCTTTTCCCCCTCTAATGAATACAGTTTAGAAATAAAACAAGTTAATTTCTCAGTAGATTATCTGCCTACATTAAATTTTCGATAAATCACCTTCCTGCACTTAGAAAGACAATTTGTAAAAGCCATTGATTTGAGGGTGGAGAATTGGGATTTGAGTGTTCAGGGCAGGTGAGAAGAATGAGCAAAGCCCATGGCGAGTGAGTTGCATACTAAGCATGTTGCATGAAAAGAAGAAAGCCATGAGTAAAGACTGAAAAGCAGAGAGGCAAAGCAGAAGTGCTTAAAAACACAGCTTCAACAAAGTGTATGTCACATACTGATTTGCTCTATTCTCCAATGATCCCCACTTGGCTGCTTCATGTTATGAGAGAACCTGGTTGAAAGGAAGTTCCGAAGTGAGTTCTAATTCTATTGAAACAATATTGTGCCGCTATTTAATTACCTTAAAGAAGTCTTGGCTATTTCTATACTGTCAGAGCTTAAGAGAAGGATTTGCAGTCTCCAGTAAATCTAGTGCCTTCTTTGTGAATCCAATAAACATCACGGCCCTGCGAGGACTTCCAGAAGAATGGTATGGAAAGTACTGCTAAAAATGATAACCAAACCAATAATCTTCCATTTTATATAACTATGCAATGTTATAATTAAAGTGATTCAGTGTTACCTATTTGGGTGAGACTTTATCATTTGTCCTCATTTGATCCTGAACTTTTCAGTATGAAATTATAATTAAACTTGTAGTAAAAGAAAGTGCTGCCGTAAAATATTAATATTCAGATTTTTTTTCTAAATTGCGATAGCCCGGTACTCTCTCCATAAATAATTTTTTAGAACTGTTGAAATGGCATGGCATTTATATAGCACAACTCTACTCATTTAAATGTATTTAAATGATAAAAGTTACATTTTCTCTGGTTTAAATCCCAGACCACCTTATTGGTGCAAATCATTTATCTGCTTGACGTTTTGCAGCTCATGGTCCTATTCATTTTAAGGTTAACAGAAGGTTTCAAAGGCATTTAATTGGAAAAAAGAAGGAACAGAAAAGAATTTCTTTTCAAAGCCAGGAAAGTGGTGACTGTAGCTAGAGGTCTAGCATTTAATTATATTCACGTACAAATATGTAAGTAGAATGTGAATGCTGTAGCATATGAATAATGGCAAAAGCAGGAAATCAGCTGAGAGGCCATGTGCTCTAATAGCTTGCAGGATCCCTGGGTTCCAGCTCCAACTCTGTAATAACTAGACGACTGACCTTTCAAAAGTCATTTATCCTCCCTGGGCTTCAGCTTCCTCAAGTATAAAATAAGAGGTTGCTGTAGATTCTGCCCAAGATTCCTAAAAGTCTATAATTCTGTGACAGGCTATATATTATTGCTTCCTATCAGAATCAGTTCAACAATGAAATGTATTTTATCTTTGGAAATTACATAATGTATTTTCTGCTTTTCTGCTGAACACTACTATAGATTGCACCATGGATGAACAGAACCAAGAAGGTCTAAGCAGAATATTTTTTTTGGAAATTATACATTGGAGATGGGGAGGGAGCATAACTAGAAAAAGGAGGCATGAAAGGGGAAAAAGAGATTTTTCTGTTACAGAGACTCTGGTATAAATCCTCAGGTGTCTAACAAATTTCTTGTATTATGTCCCAAGTTAAACTCCTGATCTTTCCCACAAAAATCTCCCCCAACTACATTTTCGTGATCTCAGGTGATGGAAAACTCCACTCCTCCCATTTCTAGGTGAAACATCTTAAGAGTTATCCCGACCCTAAGATCCTTCACACACACCGCATGTAATCCACGGCTTCATGTTCAAAATATATCCACAGAGCGCCCACTTCCCATTGCTACCACCCTGGCCTGAGCCATTGCCATTGCTTACCTGCATGATTGCACCTGCCGCTTAATCAAAGTCCCTGCTGAACACGTGCTCCATTTTAGCGGCCCGAGTTATCCTACCAAAACCTGAGTTTGACTATGTTACTTCTTTAATCAGAGCTGTGCAATATCTTCCTATTTCATGCAGAATAAAATCTAAAGTCTTTACAATCATCAACATGGCCCTACATGACCTTCTCTCGTTCTGGGACTCTTTGGGACATCTCCTTACCTTTCGTTCTGCGCCACCGGTATGACTCCTCCAGCTTTCTTCTTGCTCACTCTGCCAAGCCTCCCTGGTCTTTTCCTGCTTCTCTTATTCCCGGAGTAAGTAAGGGTCCTCTCCACTCACTGTTCCCTTTGCCTGGATCACTTTTTCCCAGGTACCACTTGGTAAACTTTATCACCTCCTTCGAGATTCTGCATCATTTAAATAGTGCCTGGTATGTAGTAGCTACTCAGTAATATTGTTGAATGTATTAACCTTAGATGTTATATTTTATCCACTGGCACTTGTATTACATTCTCAGTTGCTAATTCATCCAAAATATATCTAGTTTATAAAATCAGCATCAACTGTTTTGGGGGGGTGCCAAGTTTTTTTCAGGGGACCTTAATCTATTGTCTTATATGCCGTCAATAACTCTGTACTGCGTGTTCTCCAGAAGGAAGGCTCATTTAGTAGATGTAGGCATTTTTAATACCCAGATTTCTCTGGAGAAAAGCGGTGAGAAGTGCAGTTGTTCAACTTTCAAAGCAAACAATCCACAGACTAAGAGGCACACCTCACGCATTGGATAAACTGAGATTCTACCAGGAGGAGGACAAAGTTTGTAAGAGGCAAAATAGATTAGTTAAAAGTGACACAGAAATATATTGGCATACACAATGGATATTGTTGACAAAGATATAAAAGAATTATTTAAAGATATGAAAAGATAATGATGTATGACAAAGCTAATTTAAA